>VZQC01012919.1:0-18929 GCA_009823505.1 Rhizomys pruinosus
CACTGATGGGGACAGGGGCTCTGTGCTGTTGTCACTGATGGGAACAGGGGCTCTGTGCTGTTGTCACTGATGGGGACAGGGGCTCTGTGCTGTCCCTGCTGCTGGAGTCTGCCATCTTTCCCCCTCCTTTTCCCTCTCTAGGCTGAAAATGGATCCAGCCAGTACATAGGTTAAACTCCAGGAGCAAATCAAACCATGTCTTTTTTTTTTCAAGTGTAAGAAAGGACAGAATCTAAGCAATACTACCTGGAACAAGACCAAAAGAACACCACACCCCAAGTAAACAGCTGGTCAAAAACCAGATGGAGCCTAAGAACAAGGCAGGAAAGGCTGACTCGCAGGGGCAGTACCTCCCGGGCCACAGTGCTCCCACCTGTCTTCCTTGGCCTCAGTGATCACGGTGATGAAGGATGTAGAGTCTTCCATGGCGTCAAAATACTCGGTATCTTCATCTTCCTCACTGTCCTCTCCTTTGGAAGTCAAGAAGCTTCCTAGAGACATGCAGAACTGCTTCAAGTCTTACATCCTGCTGCCTGATGCAGTCTAGAGCAGAGCCTGGTCCCTCGACCCTGCCGCCCCTGCCTGCCCAGCACATATACCTGGCGTGGTCACCCTGCAGCAGAGCCTGGTCCCTCGACCCTGCCGCCCCTGCCTGCCCAGCACATACACCTGGCGTGATCACCCTGCAGCATAGCTGCCCAGAAGTGCTTTTGCTGGGCTAAGGCATTTTCTTTTCAACTCATTCATTGCTCCTTCCAGAACCCTCCCTGACCTGTAAGCATGTTTGTCAGCCTGTCTGTGGCCACCTGACACCTGGGCAGCCCTGCCCCAGAGAGAACAGATGGGCTCATTGAACACTGAGAATTTGAACCTAGACGTCTACCAGCAGACTGTTGCCAGCCACAGAGGGGCAGGTCGCCATGCAGGACAGCTCAGAAGAGGTCGGGGCAGGTTTATGGGGGCTGAGAGATGTGGCAGAAAGTAGAGCCGGCTGAGCAGGAGCAGGCTAAGGGCTGGTGCTGGAGCAAGCCCACCCGCCGCCAGCCTTCCTAGCACACGCACCGTCGCTGAAGCTCTTGCTGGGGTCTGCGGGCCGGCCAGGGGTGCTGCGGAAGGCTCTCTCGAGGCTGTTGTGCTGCTTGGCCAGCTGTTCAATAGTTTCCTCCAGATGGATGCGCTGCTCCTGCTCATACTGCAGCGCCCGCTGCCATTTCCGGCTGTGAATCTCTGCTAGTTCCAGAAAGTCCTTGCAGGCCTGGAGGAGACCAACCTCTGATGAACCTCAGGCCTTGACCTGGTAAGCTTGCCCTCAGCCAGACTGGAGCACACCTGACCCGACCTGACCTGGACTGTCACGGTCTGACTGCACCGCCTCCGGTACTGCTCATCACAGATGGGTCTCCAGCTCCCCGCTGGTACATTCTCACCGTGCGCTGCTACATTCTCACCGTGCGCTGCTACATTCTCACCACGCGCTGATACATTCTCACCGCGCGCTGATACATTCTCTCTCACTGCGCGCTGGTACATTCTCTCTCACTTCGCTGGTACATTCTCACTGTGCGCTGGTACATTCTCTCTCACTGCGCGCTGGTACATTCTCACTGTGCGCTGGTACATTCTCTCTCACTGTGCGCTGGTACATTCTCTCTCACTGTGCGCTGGTACATTCTCTCTCACTTCGCTGGTACATTCTCACTGTGCGCTGGTACATTCTCTCTCACTGCGCGCTGGTACATTCTCACTGTGCGCTGGTACATTCTCTCTCACTGTGCGCTGGTACATTCTCTCTCACTGTGCGCTGGTACATTCTCTCTCACTGCGCGCTGGTACATTCTCACTGTGCGCTGGTACATTCTCTCTCACTGTGCGCTGGTACATTCTCTCTCACTGTGCGCTGGTACATTCTCTCTCACTGCGCGCTGGTACATTCTCACTGTGCGCTGGTACATTCTCTCTCACTGTGCGCTGGTACATTCTCACTGTGCGTTGGTACATTCTCTCTCACTGTGCGCAGGTACATTCTCACTATGCGCTGGTACATTCTCTCTCACTGCGCGCTGGTACATTCTCACTGTGCGCTGGTATATTCTCTCTCACTGTGCGCTGGTACATTCTCACTGTGCGTTGGTACATTCTCACTGTGCGCTGGTACATTCTCTCTCACTGTGCGCTGGTACATTCTCACTGTGCGTTGGTACATTCTCTCTCACTGTGCGCAGGTACATTCTCACTATGCGCTGGTACATTCTCTCTCACTGCGCGCTGGTACATTCTCACTGTGCGCTGGTATATTCTCTCTCACTGTGCGCTGGTACATTCTCACTGTGCGTTGGTACATTCTCACTGTGCGCTGGTACATTCTCTCTCACTGTGCGCTGGTACATTCTCACTGTGCGTTGGTACATTCTCTCTCACTGTGCGCAGGTACATTCTCACTATGCGCTGGTACATTCTCTCTCACTGCGCGCTGGTACATTCTCACTGTGCGCTGGTATATTCTCTCTCACTGTGCGCTGGTACATTCTCACTGTGCGTTGGTACATTCTCACTGTGCGCTGGTACATTCTCTCTCACTGTGCGCTGGTACATTCTCACTGTGCGTTGGTACATTCTCTCTCACTGTGCGCAGGTACATTCTCACTATGCGCTGGTACATTCTCTCTCACTGCGCGCTGGTACATTCTCACTGTGCGCTGGTATATTCTCTCTCACTGTGCGCTGGTACATTCTCACTGTGCGTTGGTACATTCTCACTGTGCGCTGGTACATTCTCTCTCACTGTGCGCTGGTACATTCTCACTGTGCGTTGGTACATTCTCTCTCACTGTGCGCAGGTACATTCTCACTATGCGCTGGTACATTCTCTCTCACTGCGCGCTGGTACATTCTCACTGTGCGCTGGTATATTCTCTCTCACTGTGCGCTGGTACATTCTCACTGTGCGTTGGTACATTCTCACTGTGCGCTGGTACATTCTCTCTCACTGTGCGCTGGTACATTCTCACTGTGCGTTGGTACATTCTCTCTCACTGTGCGCAGGTACATTCTCACTATGCGCTGGTACATTCTCTCTCACTGCGCGCTGGTACATTCTCACTGTGCGCTGGTATATTCTCTCTCACTGTGCGCTGGTACATTCTCACTGTGCGTTGGTACATTCTCACTGTGCGCTGGTACATTCTCTCTCACTGTGCGCTGGTACATTCTCACTGTGCGTTGGTACATTCTCTCTCACTGTGCGCAGGTACATTCTCACTATGCGCTGGTACATTCTCTCTCACTGCGCGCTGGTACATTCTCACTGTGCGCTGGTATATTCTCTCTCACTGTGCGCTGGTACATTCTCACTGTGCGTTGGTACATTCTCACTGTGCGCTGGTACATTCTCTCTCACTGTGCGCTGGTACATTCTCACTGTGCGTTGGTACATTCTCTCTCACTGTGCGCAGGTACATTCTCACTATGCGCTGGTACATTCTCTCTCACTGCGCGCTGGTACATTCTCACTGTGCGCTGGTATATTCTCTCTCACTGTGCGCTGGTACATTCTCACTGTGCGTTGGTACATTCTCACTGTGCGCTGGTACATTCTCTCTCACTGTGCGCTGGTACATTCTCACTGTGCGTTGGTACATTCTCTCTCACTGTGCGCAGGTACATTCTCACTATGCGCTGGTACATTCTCTCTCACTGCGCGCTGGTACATTCTCACTGTGCGCTGGTATATTCTCTCTCACTGTGCGCTGGTACATTCTCACTGTGCGTTGGTACATTCTCACTGTGCGCTGGTACATTCTCTCTCACTGTGCGCTGGTACATTCTCACTGTGCGTTGGTACATTCTCTCTCACTGTGCGCAGGTACATTCTCACTATGCGCTGGTACATTCTCTCTCACTGCGCGCTGGTACATTCTCACTGTGCGCTGGTATATTCTCTCTCACTGTGCGCTGGTACATTCTCACTGTGCGTTGGTACATTCTCACTGTGCGCTGGTACATTCTCTCTCACTGTGCGCTGGTACATTCTCACTGTGCGTTGGTACATTCTCTCTCACTGTGCGCAGGTACATTCTCACTATGCGCTGGTACATTCTCTCTCACTGCGCGCTGGTACATTCTCACTGTGCGCTGGTATATTTTCTCTCACTGTGCGCTGGTACATTCTCACTGTGCGTTGGTACATTCTCACTATGCGCTGGTACATTCTCTCTCACTGTGCGCAGGTACATTCTCACTGTGCGTTGGTACATTCTCACTATGCGCTGGTACATTCTCTCTCACTGTGCGCAGGTACATTCTCACTATGCGCTGGTACATTCTCTCTCACTGTGCGCTGGTTCTCACTGGGACCCAAGGCAGCTTTGGTCTCAGGCTTGTCCCTGGCTTTGGCTGAAGAAAGCATGCCACATTTTGCTGTACTTCCTGGCTCTGAGATATAACAATTTTGTCTGAGAAGAACCAGGCAGGACTGGCCGGGCATGGTGCAGGCCTGTAATATCATCTACTTGGGAGGCTGAAGCAAGAGGATTACAAGTTCAAGGCTTTCCTGGGCTACAGAATGAGTTCGAGACCAGCTGAGTAACTTAGTAAGACCCAGTCTCAAAAAAAAAAGTAAAAAGAAGGCTAAGGATATAGCTTAGTGATAGAACACTTGCGTAGCATGTGTGAGGCCCTAGGTTCAATCCCCAGTACTCTCTGTCTGTCTGTCTGTCTGTCTCTCTCTCTCTCTCACACACACACACACACACACACACACACTAGTATGGAAACTTTCTACTGTTACTTTATAATCCATATCACATAATTCTGCCTTTTTTTTTTTAAGTGGCAAGGGGATGTTTTGAGACTGAGTCTCAATTATGTAGCTGAGACTGGCCTGGAACTGGCTACATTGCCCAGGCTGATCTAGAACTCACAGTCTTCCTGCCTCTGCCTCCTGAGTACTGGGATTACACATGTGTGCCACCTACCCCATCACAACACTGCTTGCACTACTTCAATTTCTGTTACTGTGATAAAATACTATGACAAAAAGCAACTGAAGGGAGCAGGGTTTACTCGGCTTATGATTTTGGAATACAGCCCGTTACTGCCGGAAGTCACAGTGGCAGGAGGTGGAAGCAGCTGGGCACACTGCGTCCACAGACAAGAGCAGAGAGAAATGCATGCATGCATGCTGTGCTCAGCTCTGTCTGTCCACTCATGTACTTCAGGACCCCTTCCTAGGAAACGGTACCACCCAGGTACCGTTCAGGACTCCCTGAATCAATTAAGGCAGTCCCCCACAAGGAAACTCAGTGTAGACGGTTCCTCCTTGAGTCTCTATTCTCAGCTGATTCTAGTTTGTGTCAAATTGCCAATTAAACTAACCACACTGGTTTTAAGGCTTTCAAGCTTGTGGCCTACAGTGACATCCAGGTTCCTTTTATGTTCATAGGTGATGCTATTCCACTCCTCTGAAGCAGGGGTGGGTCATCATATCCCTGTCATTACATGGAGAGGAAAGCCCTGACCTCAGCTATTACTGGAAGGAGGGTGGTTCAGGGCAGGGGCCACTGGATTTGCCCTTTCTGGGCACCTTTAGTCCAGCAGGAGGCGCCATGCTCCTGACCTGTTCTCCCCAGCACTGCCTTTCCCATCCTTGCTGCACCAGCTTACGGTGCACTGAGCACTGTGCATATCACACACTGTCCATGGGACAGAGGAGCCATACAGTGACATCTCAAAGGGTGTCAGAGCAGTGACACAAAGCACTAGATGGGGGGGTCTACAAATAGGCCACTGTGGGTCACTAGCTGCATCTGTCCAGCACCTAGTGCTCACACCTAGTGCTCACACCTTCTAGCTCTGAACTCTTCAGATCATTCCTCTATCTCAGCCCAGGAAACTACGCAGCACGGCGGAGACCAGGCCCACCTAGCCTCAGGCCTCTGTGTAGTGCATGCCACGGTTTCTGTTTATACTAACCGTCTTCCCTCAGGATCTCTGAACTCAACCCCAGAATGCATTCCAGTCCAGTGAAGACCTAACTGGGATTCAGGCTGGTGAGAGTAGGTGGGGATGGGAGGTATCCTGGGGCTTTCTCTGGGGAGCATGGGTGGCCTGGATAGCCCCCTCCAAGGTGGGCAGGCTCCTCACAGCCCTGGGGCTTGAGAGGTGGTTGTCGTGACACCTCCCTCCACCATCTCCCTGCTGAGACCTATGGGAGGAGGTGCAGGGAACCCCTAGCCTCTTGTGGCAGAGCTGGAGATGGAGCATGACCTTATAAGCCAGCAAAGCAGCGTGGTAGTCACTCAGTCCCTCTGAGCCTGTGTCCTCACTGTCAGATGGGAACAATGTGTACAGAGCCTGTGCTCATGCGGACTCCCTGAGAACCGTGTAGCTGGCCCCAGTGGCTAGGCCAGAAGGCATCTCTGTTGGCTCAGTGCCGGTGGATATGAGAAGCAGTGAAGTGGAGGCGGAGTCTTTCCCGGTAACTCAGAACATTCCAGATCTTCATAGGAGCCCTGTGAGGTGAGCAGGCAGAGAGCTCTACCTCACTGCAGTATGATGGAACTGCAGTTCTGAGTTCATGCGGCAAGGTGGCGACAGCCAGATCCGGAGCCCAGAGCTCATCTCGCTTCCTGCCTTGGGCTGGCTCCCACGACACCCGTGTCCCTCTGCCATTTATTCCTCTCCACAACTCTAAGCTTGGGTCCAGGCTAGTCTCAGCTCCTGTCCCCTCATCAGCCTCACAAGTGTTGGACTGGCCTCATGAAAGGCTCAGACCACGTGGGTGGACTGGGGGACTTCAGCAGAGGATGCGGCGCCATGGGGCAGGGTGGACTGGGGGACTTCAGCAGAGGGTGTGGCGCCATGGGGCAGGGTGGACTGGGGGACTTCAGCAGAGGGTGCGGCCATGGGGCAGGGTGGACTGGGGGACTTCAACAGAGGGGGTGGCGCCATGGGGCAGGGTGGACTGGGGGACTTCAACAGAGGGTGTGGCGCCATGGGGCAGGGTGGACTGGGGGACTTCAGCAGAGGGTGCGGCCATGGGGCAGGGTGGACTGGGGGACTTCAACAGAGGGTGCAGTGCCATGGGGCAGGGAGGACTGGGGGATTTCAGCAGAGGGTGCGGCCATGGGGCAGGGTGGACTGGGGGACTTCAACAGAGGGTGTGGCGCCATGGGGCAGAAGCACTCTCATCTCCCACGTGGCCCTCCAAGGGGCCGATTCCTCCCCCTCCCCCACGTCATCCCTAGACTGAGGGTGCTGTCCAGGTCAACAGGCAAGAAGGGATCTGGGGTCTGTCCCCTTCACACCGCATAGCTGGGTCACTTCCACAGAGTCCTCTTGTCTTCTGCCTTGGAGTGAGTGTGCTGAAGCCCGCTGACAGCTAGCAGATGCCCCGCAGTCCCCCAGGTTCTGGTAGTGCGTGGGCTGCCTGGCAGCTCTGAATGAGGAGACCCCTGCGCTCACTCATCCCCGCCCCCCTGCAGCTGCTCCGTCACTTTCCACCAACCCTCGAAGATTCTGAATCATATCAGTGAGCATTAATGTGGAGGAATATTTAAAACAAGACTCATAAAGGAGCCACATGACAAGAACATCAAATAGTAGCCAATGGCGATGGCAATAAATCCCACCAGCTCACATCAGAGGCTGTGTGAGCTTCCTAGAAGCAAAAGCAAAAACCACCTTTCCCCACCCACCTCCTAGGCTGCATTCCTCCCCAGGACCCCACATGTGGCTCACCACATGTCTTGCCTTTCTGCCTGCTATGAAATCCCACCATGTTTCCTCACAGGTTCTTCACCCATCCCTCAGCACACCTACCTCAGATCAGAAATGTAAAGGGCAGGCTCGGAGCACTGCACTAGCCATTTCTTTAGCAAGTACGAGCCAGGGGAAACATAGGCTTGCTCACGGCCACAGAGAGGCATGTGCAGGGCTGGAGTCTTGAGTCCCTGTGCATGCCGCCTGCCTGTCTTCCAGGCACAGAACCAGTGCTGGTGGTTTATTGCTGTCCCTGAGCCCTTTGAGGGCAAGGGCCCTGTGGGATCTGGGTTTGGTGGGAGATGCTCATTAATCAGGAGGTTAGGAGTAATTCTGTTTAAGCAGCAGGCCCCATCTGCAGCCTCATGAAGAGAGGGCTGCTGCAGCAGGGCAGCAGTCCCCTGCCCATGCATAACCTCCATCTACCTTGAAGTTACCACAGGGCCTATGGCTACACCAGGGCAGGAAGACCCCTCAGCAGCTGGGCCTCATTTGAGCCACCTGTGGTTAGGGTGGGCCCGCCAACCCGGACGCACGCACCTGGTATCCATCCCCAGCTCCCAGGCTCTTCTCTGTTGCTGCTGGCCTTCTCCAGACCTCATCCTGGCCGCATCATGGAGAGATAGGTGCAGGCCTGGTTCTGCTTGCCCAGAATGCTGAGCTGGGGCAGTGCCCTGTGGGGCGTTCACTAAGCTGGATTAAGCCTAGGGCCCATCAGTGGGGGTGGGGTGGGGGGTGAAGAGGGGGTTAGCAGTGGTGAGTGGAAGGTGGGGGTGGGGGTGGGATAAGAAAGGTGTGGCTGACACAGCCAAGGCCCAGACACAGTCGTATTTCCTGTGAGGTTCTGCTACCACTATACCTAGGTCTAGAAAGCTCATGTCCACCCCTCAGCAGGAGACTGGCTGACCCAACACCTGCCTATGGACTCACATCCTGAATCCTTGGAGGCCAGGTAGATAGAGGCCAGCTGGGATCCAGAGCCAGTGTCTGGGCCTACGTGGGTGCTGCCTGTTGCTCACCCTGAGCAGACTCTGGGATGCCCACACAGTATGCAATTCTGACTCTTTTGGGATGGGGACAACCTTCTTACCCAGGCCCTGCCCCTTCCTCCGATTCCCCTGCATTGAAAAAGGGAGACAAGGAACAGGCGCTCCCGATGTGTCAGGGCTCCCTGGACAGTGCTGGTCTCCCCATGTTGGGAAGGCGCGGAGTCTATTGCAATGCACACGCAGAGGAAGAACCTGGAAAAGGGAGGCCTCGCCCAGGGGTGGGTTCTGGGTCCATTCGCTCCAGGATGGGGAATATGGGACCTGCCCACCCCTGGGGATTCTCTCCTCCTCCTTACCAGGTGTCCACAAGACAGTGTCTGACCTGAAACCCTCTGCCCCCTGTACCCGGGAGAAAGACAAGCTCTAATCGCCTTTGCTGTTCCTAACCCTAATCCTGCCAGGGACCTCACCGCTCCTCACATAGGCAGGGGAGCGGCTGTGAGGTCAGCCTGCCTGGGTCCCCTGCCTGGCTTGGGTGTGGCCTGGAAGCAGCCTCTCAAGCTCTTGAGAGGGTCTGCAGAGTGAGGTCCCTGCCTGAGCCTGGCTAGCAGTGTCCATGTAGAACCTGTTAGTCTCCATGGTTATCTCCCCCCTTGATGGTGTGAAGAGAATACCTGGGGGAAATGGAAGTTGCAGTGGGCAGCCATCAGGCTCACATAGGAGGTCAGGAGATGGCCGACTGCCCTCTCCACCACACCCAACAGGTCCTACTAACCAGGGGTGAAAGGAGAATAGAAGGGCCCTTCCCTTCCATGGCCAGGCTGCTACCTGCTGGCATCTGCTAGGCATGTGATATCTGCCCTACAGAGGGGCTCAGAATTTAGGCTCCCAAGGACTTCTCCCACAGGATGTTCCACGTGTGGCTCTACCATACTCTACACGTGGCCTCCATTACTGGGGACCCTTGCCTTTCACTGGACTGGAACCTCAAAGGTGATACATGGGAAGAAAATGGACAGAGACACACACAATCTCCCTGAGTGCCCCTCTTGGCAAGAATCTACACCAGAGGACACAGTATGGGTAACAGGGTCCTGTTCTCCCTGGGAGCAGCTGGCTGACCCCATGTACACAAGAAGCCCAAGATCAATGCAGTCTCACCGCAAGAGGGAGCCACAGTCACAGGCCCCATCTGCCCGAACCAAAGGTCACCTTTTGGAAGACACCTGGGCATCTTAGGGGTCCAGCACCAAAAAAGGGAACCTGGTGGCTAGTACTGTGTTACGTGTCACTCTCTCCTAGACCCGTCTGGACAGAGTCCAGAGGCAGCCTAGGCCAGCCACCCGTGGGGCAGCCACGCATCATGGTCTGGCCAGCACCGAAGTTCTAGACTTTCCCACAAGGGTGGGCTGTCCTGGCTGTGTTTGAGTTTGGTGAGGCAGCGTTCTACTTTGGTTAAAATTCCAAAATAGCCCTTTCCATTTTCAAAATAATTCACCCCTTGCACACAGGAAATGGCACCATCTGGCTGCCAGTTTGTCAAGTGATTTGAGATCATTCTAGAATCTATTTTTATCCATCTTCCCGGGCCCCAAGTGAGCAATCTGTCAGGAGTAGAACACTGGTGAGCTGACAGAAACCTGCTTTATGATCCCAGAAGGGCCTCACTGCTCCTGCTGGGTCATCCCAGGGAACCCCGAGAGTCTCCTGCTGGTGAACCAAAATGGGGCTTGGGGAGTCCTAGCCATTCCCAGGAGCGAGTGGCTCCTGTCAAAATGTCATCATTTCTGTGATGACCCCAAATAGAGATCCCCACAGTCCTTATTTCTATGAAGACTGTCCAAGCACCCAAAGATGCTGACTGTATCTACACACCTGTCTACACCAAGCTTCCTGCCCTCGAGTCCCACCGGTATCTTCCCTCAATGCCACCTTCTCTCCCACTTCCATTCTGCCCTTGAAGCCCTCTCCAGCTGGGCTGTCCTTCCGGGTCAAGTTCACTGGGTGCCGCTCCTCCACGGGCTCCCCCACGTCCTTGCGTCAGGATCTCCTACATTCCCTCACTCCTCCTGCCAGCTCTTGTGGGGATGCCCAGGTGTGGACCGTGAGACACACTCTTCCTCGGCAAACTCAGGGTCAGCCTGTGCCTCCCCACTCTCTACTCCATTGGCAACACTCTCTGGTCTTTTGTGGCACTAACCTAGCCAGCTCTGCCCACCTGCTGGCTGCACAATCCCCATCTGGGGAAAGACCCTGCTACATCCCTCTGGAACTCACGGGAAAGATGGGGGAAAGAAGGAAGCATCAGAGAGCAAGGGTCCTTCTCTGCTCTCGCAGGCCATTCTGATGGCCTCTGTTTCTACCCATGGGAGCTCAGCTGGCCCTGCCTTCAGCCCAGAGTGGTGCTGGCCATTCTTGCTGCATCTGCTTCTCTCTCTTTGTCCCTTGGGCTGCCGAAGGGTCAGCAGGTGCCCTCCCTGGCCTTTCTGCCAGTCTGTGCTCCAAGCAGTGGGTCTTGCTCAAATGAAAGTCAGATGATTTCACCGGTTCCGAGTGGAGGCAGAAGCAGAATGACCATTGTCTCCAATGATGTGGACGGTGACAATGACAATGCAGCTGCAGTGGCCCAGCCTCGTGTGGCCGGTATGAGGAATGAGGTCTTCGGCAAATCTGGGAGGACTGTGGATGTCACCAAGCAGAGATAAGCTTCCTCCCCGCCATCACCATGGGCCTGTCCTTCATCGCAGAGACAAGAGTACAGGAAAAATGAACAAGCCTAGCAGGGTTCTTTCCCTGTTATGGGAAGTAGCACTAAAACACAAGCTTGCAATGTGCTCAAGTCCAGCCATTTACCTTCAAACAAAGGTCAGACTCTTGCTATACCACAAGACATGCCCCTCTTCCCAGGCTTGGGGCAGGGGCTGGGGGGGGTGTTCCTGTTGGAGCTCCTCAGAGCACTTCTTCATGGTGCCCAGGGGGTTCAAGGCTCTTTCCAAAACCCCTAATAATTTATTAGTGCTGTGAGGCTTCCCCTAAGCAGCAGGCTAATTCACAACTACCCAAAGCGAATCACTCAGCCAGGATCTGCTGGGCTGGCTTTTATCAGCCGAAATATTACCCACAAGGGAATTTCACCAGACGCTAAGTGATTCATTCATTTGCTCCTATGTTCTTTCACAATTTTCCCTCACGTCCTATCTGGTTTGCTGAAGTCATGTGTGCTGGGCTCTGGGGCAGGCATGGAGGTTACAGGACTATGGGACTGCCAAGGGGACTGCCTCCTTCCTGGCTTCTCTGGGACAACAGGCCACGCTGAGGTGAGAGGCTCAGGAGATGCTGTGGGTTCAGAGCAGGGTGCACAGCAGGTCTGCCCATGCTGTGGGTTCAGAGCAGGGCGCACAGGAGGTCTCCTGCCCATCCTGTGGGTTCACAGCAGGGTGCACGGCAGGTCTCCTGCCCTCCTGTAGGTTCACAGCAGGGCGCACAGGAGGTCTCCTGCCCTCCTGTGGGTTCACAGCAGGGCGCACAGGAGGCCTCTTGCCTACCTCACCTCACCTGGCCCCATTCTTGGCTTTCAAAAGTACTGGCTGGTAAACTGCCAGCCTGCATGGCCTTGCTTATGAAGGACGCACCACTAACACACGTCTGCAAAGATGGTTGGGCTGTGAGTTCCAGGAACAGGAGAGGCCTGGCTGTTTTCTGCTCTGGAGGGGTCACTAAGGTCTGGGTTATGTGCTCACGGAGCAGGGCTTCCCTAACTACATGAGTCACATGGCCATAGTGTCACTGCAGGTAAGAGCGCAGCACTATAAAAGGTACCACAGTGTCACTTGGTGTCCCCAATCCAAGCACCTTGTTCCCCCAACACAGGAAGTGGCATGCCGGGCCAGAGGTGAGGACACTGCTCTGCCTTTGGGAACAGTGGGCCTATGGGCCTCCACCAGTGGCCTCGCAGGCCCAGCCCTTGGGGTCTGTCCAGGGGACCTCCCAGTATCCAGGGGACCTCCCTTGCTGGCTTCACTGGCAGTTTGGAAACAAAAGGCTCATGATCTGGCCCCTTTCATGAATTTAAAGGATCATTTTCCTGAAGGGTGAACGATGTCAGATTCCCCACTATCTTGGGGAATGTGAGGCGCTGTCTGTGGTTCTCTTAGGACCAAGTTGTAGTCAGAATTGACAGTGGGCCTGGGGAAAGAGCTTCTCCTGCCCAAGGGGTCATTTCAGAGACTTCCGGACTTGGTGTGGGCTGCTGGAACCTTGGACTCATATCACAGACGGGGTCGGGAGCAGAGATCCACGTGGGAGAAACAGCTGCTGCTTCTGGGGTCATCTGAGGGACTTGGAAATAGTGGTGTGTGCCTTCTGCAGACAGCTGGGGGTGACTTCCATGTCCCCAGCCTTCAAGGAAGGATTCTGAATGGGGTCTCATCCATAGCGATCAGAGACCACATGGTAAAAGACAGGCTGGGATGCCATGGGCTGGGGATGTGGTGGAGGTACAGAGTGTGTGCTTAGCATGTGAGAGGCCCTGGTTCTAACCCCAGCAACATACCAACATGCCTGGGCTCAGAGAAGTTCTGAGGAGCGAGGCCTTCAGGCCCTGACCTCGCAATAAGCCAGGGCAGGAGGGGGCTTCTGAGTTCCTCAGGGGTCTCACCATCAGAGGCCATCACTTGTGTAGCGGGTCACACAGACCTGGCTTTGCATTGCAGCTTGGTGACACTGGGAGCTTGGGTGCTTTCTCTGAGCCTCGCTTTGTGCTCTGATGCTAACAGCACCTAGTGATGCTGGCAGGATCCACATATGACTCCAGATCCCAGGTCCATCCTGCTCTTTATAACAGGCACAGAAGCCAAGCCCTGGCCAGAGGTGGTTGGGGTGACCTGAGTGGCCCAGGACCCTCAGACAAGCTTGCCTGTGTCCCATCCCCGCCCAGGACCCTCAGACAAGCTTGCCTGTGTCCCATCCCCGCCCAGGACCCTCAGACAAGCTTGCCTGTGTCCCATCCCTGCCCAGGACCCTCAGACAATCTTGCCTGTGTCCCACCTCTGCCCAGGACCCTCAGACAAGCTTGCCTGTGTCCCATCCCTGCCCAGGACCCTCAGAAAAGCTTGCCTGTGTCCCATCCCTGCCCAGGACCCTCAGACACGCTTGCCTGTGTCCCATCCCCACCCAGGACCCTCAGACAAGCTTGCCTGTGTCCCAGCCCCCAGCACCAGTGAGGATTTGGATGCTTAGTGTCTGACAGCCATAAGAACAGCCCTCTCAAAACAGTTCCTGTTCCTGACGGTAAGGAAAGATAGTCATGAAGGTCCCCAGAAGGAGCTCAGGCCAGCCTGGGCTACAAGTACCTATTGGACAACACAGTCTTTCCCTCCATTCCCTGATAAGACACCCAGGTCAGGTTCAAAGCAGCCACTCCAGTTTCTGACCCATGCTGCAGCTCCCACCGCTAGAGACAGTCACAGGATTCTTCTGGGCTAGAACTAAAGCAGGCCTCAGAACCGAGCCCAACGGGGCTATGATGCCCATAAAGCAACTCATTATGCACTTAGACCGAGCTGTTTTATGTCTTTGTAAACACCGGTGAGGCTCTAATGCCTTGGAAAAGACTTGTGGGACTACAGCCAGCTGCAAGGCCTTTTATTTTGGAAAAGCCAAACCTGCTTCCATCTAGGTGGGAGGCGATACAGGTGGGTGTGGTGGCAACACACACACACACACACACACACACACACACACACACACACAAAACATTATGTCATTAAATGCATCAAATGCTTAATGTCTGTGTGGGCCACTGGGCCAGGGTCCATACAGTGATCCAATAGGATGGATGAAATAAGACGAGGGCAGGCTGATGACAGTAACACACAGAGCAGGACAGCAGAGCTGCAGGACAGCAGAGCTGCAGGACAGCAGAGCTGCAGGACAGCAGCCTCTCAGTGTGCTTGTCACTGGCTGCCGGCCTCAGCCCTGAGCATTGTGGGGTGTGAGGACAGACACTGTGAGGTCTGTGCATCCGTGGGATGCATCTTCAAGGTAGTCTGGGGGAAGGGGCTCCGGCTCAGCCTTGGCCCCAGGGTGTAGACTCTCAAGACTGCACACAAGCCCTCCAAGCCTGAGCATGGCTGGACAGAAATGGGTGGTGAGTGGCCTTTTTGCTCCACAGTTGGGGAGATGTGAAGCAGGCCTGGGGAAGAGTTTGGGTGCCCAGGTCTAGCCTTAAAATAGGCTGTAATCTCCACCTTCCCAACCAACTTCCAGATTTCCCCCTGGGCCTAGATCCTGTACTAACTCAGGCTGGTTCTGTTCTGGTCCAGGGTTCATCTGGGCAGCCAGACTCTAGCCAGTCTGATGGCCCCTGAGCCACATCTGGAGGCCCTTAACCATATATACATGTCTATGTCCCCTGTCCCCAGCTTGTGTCCTAATCCCAGTGCACTGGTGGAGGGTACATAGGGAAGGAGCGGGAGCAGCTGTGAAAGCCAGTGTCCCAGCTCTGTCCCCACTATGTAGTGAGCAGCTGGGCGGGCTTCTCAACTTGGGGCCTTGGCTTTCTCTACCCATGAGGCCTTGACTAGATTCTGTAGAAACTCCTTTTTATCAGCTAAGTCAAAAGAATGTCCTTGAAGGCCAGGTGTCACTGCGGTGGCTGAAGAAAGATTTTTTTTTTTTTTGTCTTTTTGAGACAGGGTCTCCCTGTAGCCCCAGCTGTCCTGGAACTCACTCTGTAGACCAGGCTGACCTTGAACTCACAAAGATCCGCCTGCCTCTGCCTCCCAAGTGCTAGGATTAAAGGTGTGCGTCACCACGCCCAGCTTTTTTTTTTTGGAAGAAAGTTCATTTTTTAACAAGCAGCAGTCATGAAGAATGCTAATATTCCAGCTAGAGGACTTAGCTCAAGATCAGAAAACAGTAGCCCTCAGCTTCTCTCTCTGACTAGGAGACTGTTAGAGGAACAACCCCTAAAGGTGCGCCTGCAGAAGCCTCCCTGCCCCCTTCCCAGACATGTATAACTGTTGTAAAAACGAATAGCTAATATCCTTGTTCTGCTTCTGTAATATCACTTAACAGATCTTTACCTTGAAGCCATGGGGCTATCTTAGAAAATTTTGCTGAAATGAAGCAATTATGGTCTGTGTCTTTAAGAGCCCCAAATCCCACCTCCCACTTGCAGTTGGTCAAAATTGGGAAGCAAGACTGGCTTGCTGCTGCAATGTTGCTTGCTTTTATTTGGCTTCTTATTGAATTTTTTAAAATTTTATTTATTTCTGTATGTGTATGAATGTACTGTCTGCATGCAGGTTTGTGCACCTGTGTCGTGCAATGCCGAGGAGGCCAGAAGAGGGTGTCGGATTCCCCTGGAACAGGAGTTATCCTGGAACTGGAGTTTCAGACAGTTCTCGGCCACCATGTGGGTGCTGGGGATTGAACCTGGGTCCTCTGTAAGAGCGGTTGGCACTCTTAACTGCTAGGCCATCTCTCCAGCCCATTAAATTATTTTAAAATCTAAATTTGGACTGTGTCTGATGGTTTTTCTCAGTAGTATCAAAACTGTAACATTATGGCCCATGCTTATAATTCTAGCACTTGACAGGCTATTAGGTAAGAGGGCTGCTATGCGTTCAAGGCTAGCCTTGGCTACAGAATGAGTTTCATATCTGCCTGGGCTACAGTGAGACCCTGCTTCAAACAAACAGATAAAGAAACAAACAGATAAAGAGACCTACATTCAATCCTTGAAAGCCATATGGTGGAAGAAGAGAGCAGACTCTACAGAGTTGTTCTCTGACCCCCCCCCCCACCACACACACAAAATAAATGTTTTGAATGTCCTGGGGGGGGGTTGGAGAAATGGCTCAGTTAAGAAAGAGCATTAGCTGCTCTTGCAGAACACGCAGGTTCAGATCTTAGCACCCATGTTGTGGCTGATGGCTCCACGGGACTGGACCCCTCTGGCACTGCATGGCATGCATACACTTACATACATGCAGGCAAAACATATACATAGAATAAAAATTTTAAATGTTAAAACTGTCCTCAGGCAGAGGATTTTAGTGATGGAGCACTTGCCTAACATGTGAAACCATAGATTCTGTCCCCAGCTCCATGAAAAATATAAATAAGTAAATGTTCTCATCAGACAATGGTTGTATGGGGATCAAATAAAGCAGGAATTCTGGAGAGTGTGGGAGAGTACCAGCTTTGGACAGCAAGCTAGAGCCGCAGGAAACAGAATCCTGGTCTGTCAAGCACCCACCCACTCAGGGGCTTGGTGCTGACGGGTGTCCCTTCCTGGTTGGGGAGCCTTCTGGCAGCTTGGGGACACTCACATTGATCATAGCATTAGATGTGATTCGGAAAAGGGTGGCCCGCTCGTTTACCGCCTTCAGCTTCTCCCCACTCTCAGATGGGATCTCCAGGCTGTCCAGCTCATTTAGCGAGCGCTGCAGTGCAGCACCATGCTTGGCAATGAGGTCATTGCATGTGCTGAGGTCATCCAACTTCAAGGAGAGGTTCTTAAGGGTGTGGTGGAGGTCACTCTTGTCAGCTGGGGCAGCACTCTCTTCGTCGTCGTCGTCCCCAGAGTCATCTGTGGAGGGAAACAGAATTGCAGTGGAAACAGAAACAGTCCCAGCCCAAGAGGCTATGTAGTCTGGGCCGAGGATGGCAAAGCACTGCTCAGAATGGTAGTGCCCTAGATGGTAATAGTGCTACTGCTAGCTGGGCCTGCTGAGCCTTAGCCTGGTCAGCACAGGTCGAGCTGAGTCTACAAGGAGGGGAGGGAAAAGGGGGCAGCAGGAAATGATTGAGCTTAGAGGAGGCTGTGGAGGGGGGCAGCCTCCAGGGGCCCACCTCCACACAGGACACCATCTTCACTAAGTAGCAGCCTGTGGCTGAGGGTGGGCCACGTTGGGTGGAGCATAAACCTGCAGAAGACAGAGGCCTACCCAGGGCCTACCCGGACCCATCACTTCTCTGGCCAGCCCCTCTTTGCCTCCATTCCATGCCAGCCCCTAGCCATTCTAACTGGTCAAATACTTGATACCCTTGCTCAGGGGCTTTTTCTCTCCTGTCCTTGCTGTCTGGAACTGGACCTCACTCATCCTTGAGGCCCAGTCCACTCCCACTCCCACTCCCAAATCTTCCTGGAGACTCCCATGCCGTAGTCAAGGCTCCTCTCTCCTGGACTACCACACCACACCTGCCAGTCTGCACCCATCTCCCCTGTACAACATGGCCACACAGGATGCCTTCTGTGTGCAGACGCTGTAGACTGTGCCATCCCCAGAGCATTGCCAGTGCAGCTAACACTCTGGGGGGGGGGGGGGTCATGCCCAGGCTGCCCAGGCTGCCCTGCCAGCCATCTTCATCACGCAGTCAGGCAGGCTCTCTCCTTGTTCCCCTTCCCCTTCTCCCCCCAGCTCTCACACAATGGCACCCCCTCTGCTCGCTTTCCTGCTCAGCCGCCTGTGCCTAGGGGCATTTGCCCTGACATCCTATTGCTGTTTTAATGCTGGCACAGGCAAATGAAGAAGCTGGCTGCAGCCTGGAGCCCATGTCTGCTGAAGGGTTTCTGAAATACCTTGCCTCAGGAATATAAGCAAAGGCTTTTCCTAGATGAAGGCAATCTGTACCCCAAGATATGAAAGTAAAAGAATAAAAAAAGAATGTATATTTTGAGAGAACAGACTCCTTCCCACCATAGGCAAGGTATGTGTGGGCGGGCATGGCTGAGCTGCTAATCTCTCTGTGCTCTGACTACAGCAGGGCCAGGCTGGTCAGGTGCATGGGGCCTGAGCAAAGGGGAGTCTTGGGAAGCATATCTTGTCCCTCCCATGAGGCCTCAGGACAGGGACACTCCCCTAGGCCCCCACCAGCCAAAGCACCTGAAGCTCCAGAGTGATCCAGTGTCTGGGGGTGATGTGTGTTGGCTCACTTGAGTCACTGACATGTGCTGTGACTGCAGAGGCAGAAAGACAGTGGCTTGTCCCTCCTCCATGCAGGATGAAGGATGCAGGCTCCAAGATAGCTCAAGGGGGCAGAGCTGGGGCCTGAACCCAGTCTTGACAGCTGGCATGGCTTTCTTCCTGAAGTACTAGCAGCTGTGCATCTGGCCTTTCTGGGTGCCAACCCTCAGGGAAGACATTGCCTCAGCTAATTTGCACAGTAAGGTGG
>VZQC01012928.1:0-31613 GCA_009823505.1 Rhizomys pruinosus
CCTCAGGAGGACAGTTCTTCACAGGCTTGGAAAAAAAATTCTTAAATCATATGGCACAACAAAAAAACCCAAATAGCCAAAGCAACCCTGAGAGTGAATCATCAACAGACATCAACATACTACAGGCTATAGCATAAAACAGCCTGGTACTGGAAGAAAAAAAACAGACCTGTAGACCAATGGAAACAAACTGAAGATCCAAACTTGAGACAATCAATTTCACCACCTCTAATATTTGACAAGGGGCCAAAAAGACTCAATGGAGGAAAGACAGATCTTCAGCAAATGGTGGTTGGCAAACTGGATCACCACTGTAGAAGAATAAAAAAATTAAACTCCTCATCTCTCTCACCCTGTACAAAAATCAACTCCAATAGATCAAAGACCTCAATTTGAACACCCAAAACCCTGAAGGTATTAGACAAAAACGTTGGCAGCAACTTAACAAGACATAGGTGTTAGGAAGGGACTTTCCTAAATCAGACAGCAGCGGCAACAATTGACAAGTGGGACCTTATTAAACTCAAAAGTTTTTGTACAGCAAAAGAAACAATGGATTTTAATTGGAATTGCGTTGAATTGATATATTAATTTGGGTAGAATGGACATTTTTACTATATTAATTTTTCCAATCCATGAGCAATAGATAATTTTTTTAAAACAAGATGAAGATTAGGAGTCTATAGAGTGTGGGTCCTTAGAAAGGACTCCTATATTAAGTTTTACTCACCCAGGGCTCAGGGAGCTGCAAAGAGGGGGCAGAAAGATTGTAAAAGTCAGAGAGGAGGTGTGTGACCATATGGAAATAGAATCAATCCTCTGAGCTCCTGGAATCCTGCTCATATGAAGCTACAGCAATGGTGTCAGCATGCACAAGACCCATGCAAGCTCAACCAAAAACCCAGCATAGAACTGGGAAAATGGGCAGCAGAACCCAATCTTATCTAAAGAAATATTAGCAGCTAACTACTGTTGGGTGAGGAAAAGTTGAGTGGATGTACTTGCACTGAGGAATGTCTGAGGACACTAACTTGACCCAACAGGCCTTAACACAAACAACAGATATATGAATTCCAGTGGGGGCCTGTGGGAGACTGCCCATGGGGAAGGGGTGTAAAGATGATTCAGATTGAGATATTCTGTATGAAATACAACACAAAAATCCAATTTAAAAAAAGGACTTGAGCACTGGAGAGATGGCCTAGCGGTTAAGAGCGCTGACTGCTCTTGCAGAGGACCCAGGTTCAATCCCCAGCACCCACATGGTGGCTGAGAACTGTCTGTAACTCCAGTTCCAGGGGAATCCAACCCCCTCTTCTGACCTCCATGGCATTGCACGACATGGATGCACAAACCTACATGCAGACAGTACATTCATACACATAAAAAAATACATAAAATTCTTTAAAAATATTTTTTTAAAAAAAGGGTAGAGCCACTTAATTTTTGAAAAAAAGGACTTGAGGGGAAGGAGGTTTGGGAAGATGTTGGTCAAAGAACACACAATTCAGCCAGGAAAAAGCAAAGTTCAAGAGGGTTATTGTATAACTTGTTAACTATATATATATATAAATATTTTATGTTCTTGAAAACGCTGACAGATTTCAAGTGCTCTTACTACAAAAATTGTAAGCATGTAAGGTAATATACATGTTAACTAGCTTAATCCATCCATTCCAATATGTGTACATAGTTCAAAATATCCTGTTGTATATAATAAATGTACGCATTTATTTTAAGAAGTAAAAAAAGAGTATATGGGATAAGGATGTAAATATATACATTTAGTAGAAACAATTCTACTCATTATAGAAAGCCAAGTTGAAGAGACAGCCTCAATTTCTTTAGTAAACTTATTCAGAATCCATCCTGATTTTCATAATTTAAAATTATTTTTCTGTTAACTTGACAATGGAAAAGCATTCAATAGGATTTAACATCCATTCACGATAAAATATTTTTGAAAACTAGTTGGAGGATAGAATTTCCTCATTACTACAAAAGTTATGTAGAAAAATCGTACCTAATAACACTGTTAAAAGCTGAATGTTTCCCTCTAAGGCAGTGATCCCCATTCTTACTTTACAGTAAACAAAGCAAGTTATAGACAGTATAGTAAGGAAATAAATAGAAGGCATAGAAATTGGAAAGGAAGAAATTAATGTCTCTATTGGTGACATGATTATCCATGTCAAAGTCCCAAGGAATCTTAAAAAAAAAATAACAGAACGATTGAGTCTATGCAAGCTACAGGATATACAGTAGAATCAATATATCAAAATCAATGGTATCTCTATGGACCAGAAATGTATACAGAAAACCATAATTTAAAAGAATGCATGTGTAATGCTGCCTGAACATCAAAAATATAAGTGTAAATGTAACAAAGCATTACATGATCTGTACACTCAAGACTACAAAATGCTAATTAATTACACAAATAAAAAGCCCTAAATAACAAAAAAAAAAAAAACAACAAGATGGATGGCTCTTGAGGGATGGCACTCAAGGTTGACCTCTAGCCTCCACATGTTCATTAGCAACAGCAACTGCACACATATAAACATACACACACACACACACACACACACACACACACACACTTCCATTACAAAGGAAGAACTAATAAGCTAAAAATAATATTGCAGCCAAAATTCTAGAGAACTTACAGTAGCAAATAGCCTGTCAAAGGATAACCTTCAAGTTTCTCTATATTTACTTTCTTGGGAAATAAGTTTGGTGCAAATTCAGATGTTCTCTAATGAGATTTTTATAGCTTCATATTTGATACTCAAATTTCTTCCTAAGATCCTGCATTAAAAAAATCTTCCATTGCAGGGGCTGGAGAGAAGGGCCGCACATTACTAGCAGCTGCGCTTGCAGAGGACCCAGATCAATACTCAGCACACCACATGGCAGCAACAACCATCAATAACTGTAGTTCAAGGAGAGGACAGGGTCCGTGCCCTCTCCTCTGCACTTACACACGTGCAGCAATACACTCACAACATATAAAAATAATAAATTAAGGGCCGGGTGTGGTGGCACACCTTTTAAATCCCAGCACTTGGAGGCAGGCAGGTGGATTCTGTGAGTTTCAAGGCCAGCCTGGTCTACATAGCAAGCTCCAAGCCAGCTGGGACTAAAGGGAGACTGGATTTGGTGTATGTTTTTCAAATCCCAGGGCTAGGGATGGAGAGATGGGCAGAGCTGGTGAGTTCGCTGTCTTCCAAATGTTCTTTTATCTACCTTTAAATATCTCTAAAAATGACAAGTTCCTGTATTTTCTCATCATCTTCATGTCTAATAGCACATAAGTATATTAAAATTATATTCAATTAATTTCTGGTTGTTCTCGTGGCCTTATCTGGCATTGTTACCCCAGCTGTCAAGATCATCCTACTGACAAGCACTTTATCAGTATCTGCTGTAGATATCCTATAACACAGCATGGGAATATTCACTCCAGGGTCAAACCATGACCATGCTAATCACTGCTTGTGTTACCAGGGGCAAGTGACCTGGTCACTTAAGCTTTCTTTTTTTTTATTTTATTTATTTTTTGTATGTGTATGAATGTATTGTCTGCATGCAGGTCTGTGCACCCGTGTTGTGCAAATGCCGGGACACGAAGAGGGTCTCAGGATTCCCTGGAACTGGAGTTCTCCTGGAATTGGAGTTTCAGACGGTTTTTGGCCGCCATGTGGGTGCTGGGGATCGAACCCGTGGTCCTCTGCAATAGCGGTCGGCATTCTTAACCGCTAGGCCATCCCTCCAGCCCTCACTTCCACTTTCAAAGGCCCAACTTCCTTACTACAATGTGGAAAAAATAATTGTAGTACCTTCAAGTGTATCCTAGAGTTGCTTCAGGAATTAAATAAGAAAAGGGCCTAAGATGCATCCTAGCATAGACATGTGTATTTCATCTATGATTCCTGCTACCACTATTATTGCTACTCTTTTTTTCAGTTGGCGACAGAGAGTTTCAAATATTTATTTGAGGAGTTGGAGATTTAGTTCCATGGCAGAGTGCTTGCCTAGCAAGGGCAAGGTCCTGGGCTCAGTCCTCAGCTCTTTAAAAAAAAAAAAAAAAAAAAAAAACACCACATGACCAAAAGCAACTTATGAAAGAAAGAGTTTTATTTTGGCTTACATTCATAGGAAGAGTCATCATGGCAGAAGGAGCTGGTGGCAGAGGCTGCTAGGAATGGAAGCTGAGTGCTCACATCTTCAACAGCAAACATGAAGCAAAGTGAGCAAACCAGAAGTGGAGTGAGGCTATGAACTCCCAAAGCACCCCCAGTGATACACTTCTTCCATCAAGGCTTCATCTCCTAAAGATTCCATTATTTCCCCAAATAGCACCACCAACTAAGGATCAAATGTTCAAATACTTGAGTTTGTTGGGGACAGCTCTCATTCAAAACACCACGCCATTTAACATTGTTACATCTTCTCAGTAAACTCCTTCCTATTGACCCCATGACTGGTTAATCTCTCTCTGGTCCAAGAAAATTCCAAACACAGCCCAGATATAAAAGTTTAATTAAGCACATAGCTTAGCTCTTTGGCTCTACTCCATTTAGGCATATGGTAGCTTTCAATAATGTCAATATCCTACTTTTGAGCTTCTGTGAAGCAGATTCAAAAATAAAACAATAAGAGGCTGGAGAACATAGATCAGTCAGTAAAGTGATTGCCTCCTAAGCATGAAGACCATAGTTTAATCCCCAGAACCAAATTTTTAAAAAATGCTGGTTATAGTGACATATAAGTATAAGCCAAGCATTTGGGAGGCAAGGACAAAAAGATTTCTGGAACTTGTGGCCAGCTGGTCTAGCCTAATTGTGAGCTTGAAGCCAAAGAGAGACCTGAAGATCTCATCCAAAGTGTCTTCTGGCACACACACACACACACACACACACACACACACAATTTTTTTCTATTACTTCTTTATTTTTTCATTTTTTTATATTTTTTATCAAATCTAGAACCCGTGTCCCCCCATCCCCCACCCCACCAGAGCCCATGCATTCTGCCAACATGCTTTTTCAATCCCTTTCTCAGTCTTCTCAATATTCTCCATGTGGAAGTTACTGTTTTGAGCAGAAGTTCAACTGTTCAGTCAGTTCTTTGAGCAGTCCTTTCTGTTGTTTGTTGTTGTTGTTTGTTGTTGTTGTTTTCCAATTGCATCACTCCCAACTGCTTTGGACAAAAGCTCAAGGGGCCATGCACAGAAATACTTACAACTAGGTAATTGGCACTAGCATCCACAGATGAGGGATACCATTTGTCCTTTGTTTTTCTGGGACTGTGTTACTTCCACTCAGCATGATGTCCTACTAGCTCCACGTTCCTGCAAAGCTCATGATTCATCTTTCTTTACTGCTGCATAGAACTCCATTGTGTAGATTACCACATTTTCCGCTATCCACTCGTCAGTTGAGGGACATTTGGTTGGTTCCGCTCCTTGCGTGTTGTGAAGAGAGCGAAATAACATGTCTGGGCATGTTTACCTTCAGTAGGGAGTCTTGGAGGGTACATGCCGGAGAAGGTATGGCTGGGTTGGTTGGCAATTTCATTCCAAGTCTTCCAAATGTTTCTCCACATTGCTTTCCTATTGGGGTGTACGATTTACCATTCACACCATCAGTGGATGAATTGTTCCCCTTTCCCCACAACCTCTCCAGCACTTGGTGTCATTTGTTTTCTTGATCCTAGCCAGTCTATTGGAGTAAGATGATATCTTAAATGTTTGTTATTTGCATTTCCTTAATATTAGTGATGTTGAACACACTTCTTAAGGTGTTCTCAGACACCTCTAATTCTCACTTTGAAGTCTCGTTCAGTCTTTTGCTCCATCTTTGAGTGGGTCATTTGTTTACTTTCTTCTGTTTTTGAGTAGTTTATATATTCTGGAAATCAATGCTTTGTCCAGATGTTTCTGTGGTGAAGGTTTTCCTCCAACTCTGTGGATTTCTCTTCACTTCGATTGTTTCTTTTGATGTACAGAAGCTTTTGAGTTTAATGAGCCCATTTGTCAATTGTCGACTTTAATTTCTTGCACAGCTGCTGTCTGATTTAGGAAGTCTTTTCCTACGCCTATGTCTTGTAGTCTGCTGCTAACTTTTTCTTCTATTGCCTTCAGAGTTTGTTCATGTTGAGGTCTTTGATCCATCTGGAGTTACTTTTTGTACAGGGCGAGAGGTAGGGGTTAAATTATTCTTCTACAAGTTGTGATCAGTTATGCCAACACCACTTGCTGAAGATGCTTTCTTTTCTCCATTGTGTCTTCTTGGCCCTTTTATCAAATATGAGATGGCTGAAGTGTAATGTGCTCAGATTTGGATCTTCGGTTTTTGTTCCATTGTCAACAGGTCTGTTTTTTGTGCCAGTACCACAGGCTGTTTTTTGACTATAACCCTGCAGTATAGTTTGAAGTCTGGTATAGAGATGCCCCCCCACCCCCCGTGCATGGCCGCTTTGCTCAGGGTTGTTTTGGCTATTCGGGGTCTTTTGTTTTTCAAAATGAATTTAAGGACTTTTTTTTCCAAGCCTGTGAAGAAAACTCTTGGGGATTTTTATTGGAAGGAGCGGTTAAATCTATACAAGAGTTTTTGGTAGAATGGACATTTTACAATGTTTATTTTCCCAACCATGACATTGGGAGTTTTTCCATCTTCTGATTGTTCTTCAATTTCTTTCTTTAAGTTTAAATTTTGTTGTAGAGAACTTTGGTGCTTTAGTTAGGTTTGTTCCTAGGTATTTTATTGTTTTTGAGGCTATGTAAGTGGGAAGGTCTCTGAATTCGTTCTTTAGTCGTCTTCTTTTGTTCTGTTTTTTTTTTTTTTTTTTTTTTTTTTAGGTTAATTTTGTATCCTGCCACTTTGCTGAAGCTGTTAATCATTTCTAGGAGTTTTCTGGTGGAGTTTTTAATTTAGCATCCCTTAAGTAAAACAATCAGATCATCACAAATAGGGATAGCTTGAAGACTAATCACTCGTTTTCCACTTATTAGAATTCCTTGGAATTTCCTGTTTCTTTCACGTTATTTCCTAGCAAGTGTTGTTCAAGCACTAATTGAAGTAGGAGTGGTGAACAGGGGGCAGCCTTGCTGATTTCCTACCTTTAAAGGGGAATGCCTGTCCTGTCATTTCCCCCATTTAGGATGATATTGCTCTGTGGGTTTCCTGTATATTGGCTTTGATTACATTGAGGAATGATCACCTCCAACCAATTACTCCAGACTTTAAGCAGTGAAGGGGATGCGGATTTTGTGAAAGGATTTTTGCACCATCAATTGGAGAGTGGTGTTTTTTTTGTCTTTCATTCTATTTATGTGTTTGATAATGTTTTATTGATTTTCGTATGTTGAACATTCCTGCACTCTGGTAATGAATCCAACTTGGTCATGATGGATAATCTCTGAACTGGGTCTGTAATGTGATTTTGTCAAGTATCTGTTTAGAAGTTTGGCATCTGGTGGTTTCATTAGGGAGATGGGTCTATATATTCTCCTTTTTATTGTAATCTTTTTGCATGGTTTTGGTAATATGAGTGATGTTGGTTCATAGAAGGAATGTGGAGAATCCCTCTGATTGTAATCCTTCTAAACGAACGTTTCAGTATAATGGTTGGTAGGTCTTTTTGAAATGTTTTATTTGGAATTCTGCCTTGAAAGCGTCCGTGGGGCCTTGGGCTTTTTTTAGTTTGGAGGTTTCTATTACATCTTCAATTTCTCCATGTATTAGGGTCTGGTTTAAGCTGTCCAATCTCTTTCTGGTTGAGCTTTTGGTGACTCCCAGATTTCAGATATTCATCCATTTCTTCTAGTTTTCTTACTTGGTAGAGTAATGTTTTAAGTATTCCCTATAATATTTTCATCTGGATATTTTTCCTTGTCTGTTTGTGATAGTTGCTCCTTTTTTCCACTTACAATGTGTGTTGATTGTGGAGTTGCTTGTCCTTCTTTCTTTTGGTTAACTGTGATAGAGGTCTGTCGACTTTTTTATCCTTTCAAAGACAACTTTTTGGCATCATTGATTTTTTGGTATTGTTTTCTTGTTTCTATTTAATTGATTTCTTTCGGCTCGTTTTTGGTGGGGGGGGGTGGGGAGGGGGGGGGGGGGGGGGGGGGGGGGGGGGGGTGGTGGGGGGTGGGGGGGGGGGGGGGGGGGGGGGGGGGGGGGGGGGGTGGGGGGGGGGGGGGTAGGGGGGGTGGGGGGGGGGGGGGGGGGGGGGGGTGGGGGGGGGGGGGGGGGGGGGGGTGGGGGGGGGGGGGGGGGGGGGGGGGGGGGGGGGGGGGGGGGGGGAGTGGTGGGGTGAGGGGGTGGGGGGGGGGTGGGGGGGGGTGGGGTGGGGGGGGGGTTGAGGGGGGGGGGGGTGGGGGGGGGGTGGGGGTGGGGGGGGGGGGGGTGGGGGGGGGGGGGGTGGGAGAAACACAAAAATTGTTGTTATTTCTTCCCTGTCTGTTGCATTTCGGGTTCCTCTGTTTTTGCCTCTCACTTGCTTTTCGCTGTACTGATTCGATCATTCACTTGTGCTCTTTCTGGTTTTTTCTCCTAAAAGTTGGCCCCCCGGCCCTATCAACTTCCCGCTTCGAGACTGCTTTTTAGTTTATCCCCTCAGTTTTGTTGTGTTTGTCTTGGTCCTTGTCACGTCCAGTTCCCGGAATGCTATTCTTACTGTCTTTCTATTCTCTCTTCACTTGACCCCTTCCTTATTCCCCCCCCACCAATTTCCACAGAAAATAAAGCACAATAACCTATATTCTACCCAAGTTTGAAAACCTAGAAATTGATTCAACTGCTCCTGGGAATCACCAAATCTCGGCCAAGAAGAATTCAGCAGCTTAAACAGACCCGTAAAATAACCCCAATATGAAATAAATAGAGATGTAGTCGTACCAGGCCCAGATGTTTTCAAGGCAGGATTCTAATAAAACATTTCAAAAAAGACCAACCATTATTACTGAAACTGTTTAGAAGGATACAAACGGAGGGAAATCGCCCAAATTCCTTCATGAAGCCAGCATCCACTCTATTAACCAAAACCAGGCAAAGATACAACTAAAAGGAGAATTATAGACCCCATCTCCCGAATGAACACAGATTGCCAAAATTCTAAACAGAAGACTGGCAAATCGCATACAGACCCACATCAAGAAGATCATCCATCAGAACAAGTTGGATTAATACCAGAGATGCAGGTGGTTCAACATATGAAAATCAATAGAATATCATCAAAACATAAACGGAATCAAAGGACAAAAACCACACCATCATTCATTGATGCTGAAAATCCTTTGACAAAATACAGCATCCCTTCTTGCGTAAAGTCCTAGAAGGAATTGATTGGAAGGGATCAGGCCTCAATGTAATCAAAGCCATATGAGAAACCCACAAGCCAATATCATCCTAAAGGGGGAAATGAACAGAAACATTCCCTGTAAAAGGTAGGAACGCGGCAAGGCTGCCCCCTGTCACGACGCATCTTCAAGATAGTGCTCAAAACACTTGCTAGAGCAGTAAGGGCAAGAAAATGATATTAAAGGAGTACTAATTCGAAAACAGGAAGTCAAGCTATCCCTAGTTGCTGATGATATGATTGTTTACTTAAGGGATGCCTAAAACTCCCACCAGAAAACTCCTAGAAATGATTAACAGTTCACAAAGTGGCAGGATACAAAAATTAACCTAAAAAAAAAATAATGGCCTTTCTTTAACCAAGAACAAGCAACTGGAGAAAGAAATTCAAAGGAGACCTTTCCCACTCACAATAGACTCAAAAAACAATAAAATACCTAGGAACAAACATAACCAAGAAACCAAAGATCTCTACAACAAAAATTTTTTTTTTTTAAACCTTTAAAGAAAAAATTGAAGAAGACCTCAGAAATGGAAAAACTCCCATACTCATGGATTGGGAAAATTAAACATTGTATAAAAATAGCCAGTTTACCGAACTCCTTGTATAGATTTAATGCAATCCCAATCAAATCACCAAAAGTTTCCTTCACAGGTTGAAAACAAAAGTTTCTTAAATTCATTTTGAAAAACAAAAAGAACCCGAAGACCAAACAAACCCGGAGTGAAAAAAAGAGCTACACAGGGCTATCTCTATACCAGACTTAAACGATACACAGGGCCTATAGTCATAAAAACAGCCTGGTACGGGCAAAAAACAGACCTGTTGACCAATGGAACCAAACTGAAGAGCCAAACCTGAGCACATACAATTTTCAGCCATCTTATATTTTGATAAGGGGGCCAAGAAGACAAATGGAGAAAAGAAAGCACGTTCAGCAAGTCGTGTTGACAAAACGGATCACCACTTTAGAAGAATAAAACAACCCCGCCTCTTGCCCGGTACAAAAGTCCAACTCCAGAATGGATCAAAGACCGTATGTGAAACCCAACTCTGAAGGTGATAGAAGAAAAATTTAGCAGAGACTACAAGACATAGGCATAGGAAAGACTTCCTAAATCAACAGCAGCTGTGCAAGAATTAAGGTCGACAATGGACAAATGGGACCTAATTAAACTCAAAAGCTTCTGTACATCAAAGAACAATCAAGGAGTGAAGAGAATCCCACAGAGTGGGAGAAAGCTGCACTGAGAGACACTGACAAAGCATTGAGTTTCCAGAATATATAAACTCTCAAAAACAAGAAGAAGAAAACAATGACCTACTCAGAGAATGGAGCAAAGAACTGAACAAGACTTCACAGTGAGAAGTAGAGATGTCTGAGAACACCTAAAGAAGTGTTCAACATCACGAATCATTAAGGCAATGCAATCAAAACCACTTTAAGATATCATCTTACTCAAAAGACTGGCTACGATCAAGAAACAAATACACCAAGTGCTGGAGAGGTTTGTGGGGAAAGTGGAACAATCATCCACTGCTGATGGTAATGGAAACTTAACAGCCACTATGGAAAGCAGTGTGAAGAACCCTTGGAAGCCTGGAATGAACTTGCCACCCATGACTCAGCCATACACTCCTGGGCATTACCCACAAGACTCATCCCACCCAGAGAATACATGCACGGCCATGTTTTATTTCAGCTCTCTTCACAATAGCAAGAGCTAGAACCAACCCAAATGCCCTCAACTAATGAGTGGGGATAGAGAAAATGTGGTACATCTACACATGAGCTTCCTATGGCAGCAATAAAGAAAGATGAAATCATGAGCTTTGCAGGAAATGGCTGGAACTAGAAGGACATCATTCTGAGTGAAGGTAACAAAGTCCCGGAAAAACAACGATGAATGGTAGCCCTCACTGTGGATGCTAGTGCCAATTACCCAGTTGGTAATATTTCTTGTGTAAGGCCCCTTGAGCTTTTGTTCAAAGCAGTTGGGGGTGATGGATATTGGAAAGAAGAACAACAATGACGACGGACAACAACAACAACAACAACAGAAAAGACTGCATCAAAGAACTGACTGAAACAGTGAACTTCTGCTCAAAACAGTCAACTTCCTCATGGAGAATATTGAGAAAGACTGAGAAAGAGATGAAAAGCATGTTTGGCAGAATGCGTGAGCTCTGGCGGGGTGGGGGAATGGGCGGGAACACGGGTCTAGATTTGTTAAAAAAATAAAAATAAATTTATATGAAAAAAAGAAAATAAAGCTAGTCCCCACATTCTCCCAGTTGTAGTCCCTCTCTACTCTGAGCACTGACTCAACATGACTGATATAGCCTGTTTTCAGTATCTGTCATAATTGGCTTAATTTGTCAACTTGACTCAACTTGGAAGAAGGAATCTCAATTGGGGAATTTTTTTCTATGATACTTGCCTGTGGGAGTGTCTGTAAGGCATCTCCTGATTGTTGAGTGCCTACTTTGGGTTGCACCACATCCTGGGTCCTGGGTTGTAGAAGAAAGCAGGCTGAGCACAGGCCAGAGGAGCAAGCTACTAAGCAGTGTTCTTCCGTGGTCCATGCTTCATTTCCTGCCTCCAGATTCCTACCTAGTGTGGTGCTTTGAATAAGAATGTCCCTGGGGGCTGGAGAGATGGCTTAGCGGTTAAGAGCATCAGCTGCTCTTGCAGAGGACCCGGGTTCGATCCCCAGCACCCACATGGTGGCTGAAAACCATCTTTAACTCCAGTTCCAGGGGAATCCAACACCCTCTTCTGACCTCCGTGGCATTGCACAATACCCGTTTTATATAATTTTTATTGTCTGTAAGTTTCTTGAGGACAGTGACCACACTTGGAGCCCAGCACTGTGAAAGATGCACCACAAGTACACAGTAATTATTTTAAAGAAATGAAAAAGAACAGAGGAATGGACAATTAATCTGGTAAGTGACCCTACCTGTCTTCCTCTGCAGGTGTGTATCAGACAAGAGGGATTTTACAGCACAGTTCCTGTGGCACTTGGCAGAGGTGAAGTGTTGGTACCTTCAGAAACAAGTCCCACCATGTTTATGTGTAAAATTCCACTTTTCTCTCTTTCAAATATATTTTAATTTATATATATTTAAGATAGAGATTTATTTTTATTCTATGCATATGCATGTTTTGCCTATATGTATGTATGTGTACCACATGCATGCCTGGTACCTTCAGAGTCAGAAGAGGTTGGTTAGAACCCCTGGAACAGGAGCTGTTAGCTGCCACTGAGTGCTGAGAAGCGATCCCCAGTCCTCTGCAAGAGGACTCTTATCTGCTGAGCCATCCCCTCTAGCCCCTCATTTTAATTTAAAAATGTTTATTTGTTTATTTATTTATTTATTTTTATTTTATGGGTATGAGTGTTGTGTCTACATGCATGCAAGTGTACCTGTGTCATGCAGTGCTCCCGGAGGACAGAAGAGGGGATCAGATCCCCTGGAACTGGAGTTAGGGATGGTTGTTAGTTGCCATGTGGGTGCTGGGATATGAAACAGTGGTTTCTGCAAGAGCAGCTAGTGCTCTTAACCACTGAGCGAAGTCTCCGTCCCCTCATTTTGATTTTTTTTTTTAAATAGAAGTACAGATCGATAAAGCTGTGCCCAGTTCCTCCACCAGGCTTTTCACTGAGAGCTCTGCTTGGAGGCCTCTGTCTTCCTCCTTACTTTGAGGGCTGTTTTCACTCCGGTTCCATGTTTTCCCCAGGGTCATCTGCCCTAATTGGACACAGACCACTGGTTCCTTAGTATTTACAAAACTTCTGCTTGTTAATAAACAGAATTAATCTTGATTATGCCAATTTATTTAAATACTATCCCATTTCCTTAGGGTCTATTTCCTTAGGCCTGTATGCATCTGTTCTAAATTCACTTTTCCCCCCTACTCTCAGACGGCTCTGGTTCCTTAACTCGCTCCCATAGTAAGTGTTTATTAAATAATCAAAGAAGTTACGGAAAGAAATAAGCAAGATTTCCCTGAATTCTTTCTTTAGCTGGTTATACTTCCTTTTGCTTTTCTGTTTTAAAAGATTTTATTTATTATTTTTATTTTTTTTTATTTTATTTTATTTATTTCGGTATGTGTATCAATGTACTGTCTGCATGCAGGTTTGTGCACCTGTGTCGTGCAATGCCGCGGAGGTCAGAAGAGGGTCTCAGATTCCCCTGGAACTGGAATTCTCCTGGAATTGGAGTTTCAGACGGCTCTCAGCCGCCATGTGGGTGCTGGGGACCGAACCCGGGTCCTCTGTAAGAGCGGTCGGCGCTCTTAACCACTAGGCCATCTCTCCAGCCCCTATTTTTATTTTATTTTATTTTGTTTTGTTTTATTTTATTTTGTTTTGTTTTATTTTATTTTATGTATATGAGTGCATTGTCTGCATCTATGTCATGTGGTGACCACAGAGGTCATAAGAGGCTTTGGATCCCCTGGAAATGGAGTTATGGACCACTGTTATCTGCCGTGTGGGTGCTGGGAACCAAACCTGGGTCCTCTACAAGAGCAGTCAGTGCTTTGAACCACTGAGCCATCTCTCTAGGCCCTAGTCTTCTGTTTTTATTTTGGGAGGGGTGTCTTTTTTGCATAAATTTTTAATTAAATTTTTGTGTATTTTATACATAACATCTATACCCCCTTCTTCATTGGCACCCTCCCAAAGCCCCCCCCACTGGAATTCATACATTCTATCATTTGCGTTGAGGCATATTGTGCCAAATTAGTGTCCTGGACCACTCCTCAGTGCAAGTTCATCCACAGAGCTCTGCAGCCTATCCAGAGTCCTTCACTTTAAGAAGACCAGCTCTTTTTCACCCAACAATAATCAGCTGCCAATGTTTCTTCAGCTAAGACTGAGTTCTGCTGCCCATTTCCCCAGCTCCATACTGGGTTTTTTCAGGTTGAGCTTGCATGGGTCTCCAGGCCTGCTGTAAGAGTCCTGGCAAAGACACTTGTTTTCTGGGTGGAAGGTGACTTGTCAGCTCAGAAAAGAATATTGTTTTGCTTTTACTGACCAATGACCCTAGCTCACCAATCTATAGTTAAAGCAAGGCTTCCAAGACAAAGCTTCCATTGGAAGCCATGGAGATCAATTTTCCAGGTCTAGAATCATGACCTTCAAGTCTCTGCAGGTGCTTTCTGGCACAATTCAGTCAGCTGCTTCTGAAGTTTATCACCGACCTCAAACTGAAGGCACTCTTGTTCATACACTGAGCAGCTCTGGCTGGTAACTGCGGAACATTCACTGGAGATGGTCTCCCACCAAGGAGAGCTGGAAGCACTAATTCGTTCACACTCTACTCCTCCTTCTCCATCCAAGAAAATAAATGGCTTCAACAGGTATCCTAGTTACTTTTCTTGTTGCTGTGATAAAATACTGACAGAAGAAACTTAAGGGAGAAAAGATTTATTTGACTCATAGTTCCAGGCTACAATTCATCATGTCAGGGAAGTCACAGGGGCAGGAGCTTGTGAGAACTGGTCATATTACTTCCACAGCGAAGAGCAGAGAGCAAAGGGTTAATGCATGCCTGCTAGTGCTCAGCTCACTTTCTCTAGTCTTACTTGCTCAGAATCCTCTGCCTAGGAAATGGTGCCAGTCACAGTGGACTGATCTTCTCATCTTCATGAACACAATCAAGATAGTCCCCCCTAGACTTGCCCAAAAGCCAACCTAACGTAAACAATCCCTCATCAAGACTCCCTTACCAGGTAATTCCAGATTGCGTTGAGCTGACAATTAAGGCTGTCCATCCTAACAGGCAGATGGTCAGAGACTCTTAGATGAATTTTCCTTTTGTGACATGGACAGATGCAAAATTTTACCTTAGGGCATCATCCTCTTGAATGGAGGAATGGAAGGCTGCTGCTGGATAAGGAACTATAACTGGCCCTGTGCTACCCAGCCTAGAGGATTCTTGATTCAGCCAAAATACCTTATTCTAACTCTTAAAAGGAAACACTTATTTAAGGTAGAGTTTATTGTTCTATGTATTTTGGTGCTGGGGATTGAATCTAGTCTCTTCAGCATGTTAAACACAGCCAGGATCTCTAAGTAGCTCAAGCCCACCAGCATCCCATGAAATAACTTAAGCTAGAAAGCTCAAAGGTCTTCATTCTATAGGATGAGTCAACGTTTTGCTTGTGCATCTCGGATAATACTAGCTTTGTGCCGTTCTTAGAAGAATCGAGAAAAAGTCACTTTAATCATTTTCTGAAGGGCTCAGTCTCCTGATGGAGAATGATAAGGGAGTCTAGTATCTGTTTTGGATCATGGTCTTATAGACTGACTCATTTGAGACATACACAATCTAGCATTACAGATAAAGCTGCCAGTGTCCACATGCAAGTTTCTTACTGATTCTGTAAGAGGCTAGCCCTCCCACTGGCCAGGTAAGGTTGATTTCTATCCTTCACTCTGTTTCTCTTGGATTCAGCACACTCTCAGGCCTTTACTTCTTCTTTCCTAGTGTCCTGATAGACATTTTTCTTGATGTCTCCTACTTCACACCAAGAATAATAAAACAAGTTCTACCTTCCTCACAGAAAGATCAAATAAGCAAATGTTTTTGAAAGAGCTTTGTAAGCATAAATAATATACTATTGTGCTTCAGGAAATTTAGGTTCTAGGCTTAGGACAGTGGGTCTAGATAGATCCTTGGAAACACGGGCTTTAAGTCTAGACAGACAAAGTGCCACCTCTCCAATTCAGGCAGGCAGGAAAGTTGGTAGGAGGCATCAGTTACTGGTACATTTGATACTGTTCTGGTTTGCTTCTCTGTTGCTGTGATAAAGCATTCTGACCAAAGACAACTTGGGGAGGAAAGGGTTTATTGCATCTTATATTTCCAAGTGATGGTCTATCTTTGGGGAAATCAGGCAGGAATCTAGCTGTATTAGTTACTTTTCTACTGCTGTGATAAAATACTATGACCAAGGCAACTTATTAAAGGAAGAGTTTATTTGAGCTTATGGTTTCAGAGGGAGTCTACAGGTTGGGGGAGACATGGTGGAAGAAGGTGGTCAGAGGAGAAAGCAGAGTGATCACATCTTCAAGCAGGCAAAGGAAGCAGAGTGTGAGTGGATCTGGCAAGGCTTAAGAACTCTCACAGCCCATCTCCAGTGACATGCCTCCTCCAGCAAGGCATCCCCTCCTAACACCTCCCCAAAAAGTGCCACGGACTCAGAACAAAAATGTCTAAATACTTGGAGACTATAGGGGACATTCTTTTTTTTAATTTTTTTTAATTTATTTTTGTATGTGTATGATTGTACTGTCTGCATGTAGGTTTATGCAAACGGGGGGGCTGAGAACCGTCTTTGACTCCAGTTCCAGGGGAATCCGACACCCTCTTCTGATCCCCCGCAGCATTGCACGACATGGGTACACAAACCTCCATGCAGACAGTACATTCATACACATACAAAAATAAATAAAATTAAAAAGAAATTATATAAAACAAGGCTGGAGAGAAGGCCAGAAGTTAAGAGCACTGGTTGCTCTCACAGAGGACCTGAGTTTGATTCCCAGCACCCACATAGCAGCTAACAACTGTCTGTAACTCCAGGTCCAGCAGATCTGACACCCTCTTCTGACCTCTGTGGGCATTGCATGACAGGGGTGCACTTATGTCCATGCAGGGAATACACTCACACACAAAATAAAAATAAATAAACTATTTTAACTATATAAAACAAACACAAGCCTGTGGCACAAAAGAGTGAAACAGAGAGAAATCTATTTAGTTGACTGGGACTACTGAAGAACTGAAAAATGAGGAAGAGTCAGCCATGTAAAAAGCAAGAGGGAAGAGTGTTCCAAGCAGAAGGCACACATGTGCAAGGGCCCAAGGCTGAAAACATGGATCCCCAAGGCTGAAAACGTGGATCCGTTTAAAAAGGTCTATGGCTGTCTGGGCGTGGTGGCACACTCCTTTAATCCTAGCACTTGGGAGGCAGAGGCAGGCGGATCTTTGTGAGTTCAAGGCCAGCCTGGTCTACAGAGTGAGTTCCAAGACATCTGGGGCCACAGGGAGACCCTGTCTGGAAAAGACCAAAAAAAAAAAAAAAAAAAAAAAAAAAGGTCTATTACTACTGAGTTGGCTCAGTGGATAAAACACTTGCCACCTGAGTTCTATTTCCAGAACCCATGTAAAGGTGGAAGAAAAGAATGGACTCCACACAGTTGTCCTCTGATCTCCACACATGCAACATGTCATGAACACATACACAATAACAATAATAATAAAAAAAATATTTTAAAGGCCACTTGGGGAAAAGGATGAGAAGAGTTGAGGAGCATGAGGTCAATTTGCAGAGATAAAGAAAGGCCAGAACATGCAGAAGATTTCCAGGCTTGTTATAAGTTTGGGTAGATATTAATTACTATAGAAGAAGCTCACGAATTTTTTTAAATATTTTATTTATTATTTTTATTTCAGTGTATGATGCTATATCTGCATGTGTGTAAATGCACCCGTGTTGCGCGATGCCTAAGAAGGTCAAAAGAGGGTGTCAGATCCCCTAGAACTGGAGTTGCTGATGGTTGTTAGCCACTATGTGGGTGCTAGGAACTGACCCCTGCAGGAGCAGCCAATGCTCTTAAATACTGAGCCATTTCTCTGGCCCCAATTTTTTAATTAAACAATTTAATAGTCAAAAGAAATGTCCTAAAGGGGATGTCCACATAATGACAATCAGACTACAACATGAAAGAAGCCTTATTGCCATCCCTCCACCTCCCTAGCCCCATTCCCCACCCTTTGAAATAATTCCCAAATATCATCCCATCTGTCTCCAGGCAGAGCCAATATCCTAAAAGCCTTTAAGCAGTGGATGATAATAAGAATTTGTCTACATTTTTAAGTTTTACTCTAATGGATCTTTGAAGCCAAAAGGTAGTCAGGGTGACAAGCCACTTGTGTCCAGGAGATGGAGGAAGTGGTGGCTTGGTGTACAAGACAGCTGTGGAGAAGAGAGCATCAAGATGCCCTTTGGAGGCAAAGTTAGCAGATAGCAGCCCAACTCACAACTCTAACAGAGGTTGCCACATTCTGTTCCTTCATCTATTTCTGCCAGAGGCTGCGACCTGTCTGAAAGCAACAGTAATGGTTCACTGATCTGCATTTCCTCAAAGCCAAGTGTAGTGTCTGATAAGTTCTCAGGAAGTGTCTGATAAATACATGCTTGTGAGGTAGGAGAGACACAGCTAACTCTGAAGGATGCTGGGCTCTGAACAAGTTAGGTGGGTGTTATACTGAAGGAGTTGGAGTCCCAAGTCACTTCGCTAGAACAGGAGTCCCCAGATACCACAATGTAGAGCATGTTCAGAGTCTAGCAAGAAGAAATGTTGATACCATGGAGCCTGGAAGGCCTAGTCTTGTACTACCATGACAATAGAAGAGGTAGGATATACACAATGGAATTTTTCAGCCAAGAAAAATAAATTTTAAGTCAAATCAGCCTCAAAAAGACAAATATCACATTTTGTCTCATCTGTGGGTTCTGGATTTTGTATGCGCAGATACAGAAAATCATATGTATGCAGAAGACATGAAAGGGAACCTGTCTAGGGAACAGAGAAAACTAATGGGAGAGCCAGGGGAGGGGGCAGGGTGTGAAAGGAGAATATGCTAAAGTACATTATATACCTGCATGGACATGGCCTTATGTACCATGTGTAACCCATGTAACAAAAGGAAAGAGAGAGATGAAATACTCTGGAGATTACAAGAATAGACTTCGATTGCCAAGTTCAGTCCTAACCTGGTTCTTCCCAGGTACGTAACTTTATTCAAGCTACTTTATGTGTAGTAAGTTATATTATTTGTTATTAGGATAGAATAACATCTCCCAAGTATATATCCATATGCTCTATTGTAGCAGCAAGAAGGAACTGACACTGTATTGCCCTTTAAGGATACTATGATAATTAAATGAGAATTTAAAATTCATAAATTATAAATATACTCAAATATAATTATGTATAGCATCACTTAAGATCTAAATGGTGTTTTTGAGCATTTGTTAAGTCCCAATGTCATTTCTCTTTCACCAGATTTCTTCATCTGGATAGGAAGCTATTGAATTGACTCTAAAAATCAGAGTTCATTGACTGTAGGTACCAGTTCTGAAACTGAATTATCATGAGCTTCCTTACCCCCTTCCTTTCCATCTCTCAGACAGGAGAGATTCTAGATGCAAGGTTGAGTATCCTTGCTATTCATAAATAATCTGAGCCAGCCAGATGTGGTGGCTAATTAACATCTGTAATCCCAACACTCAGCAGACTGGGGCAGAAGTAATGCTCTGACTTCCAGGAAATCCTGGACTGCATAGTACCAACCCAGTTTTTGTATGAGGCTTTGTCTTGACAAACCAATAAATAAATAACCTAAGCCAATGCAAAGAGAATGGTTAACGTTTTTACTAATTAGGAAAGAGTATGCTTCGTTATCAACTATAGTCATTGATGGACTTAAACTAAAAACACCTTAGTTTAATAACCTCATCTCTGAATGAGGCATGGTGGCACATGCCTTTAATCCCACCACTCATAACACAGAGGCAGGCAAATCTTTTCGAGTTCAAAGCCAACCTGGTTTGCAGAGTAAGTTCCAGGCCAGCTGGGACTACAAGGAGACCCTGTCTCAAAAACACCAAAAATAAATAAATAAATAAATAAATAAATAAATAAATAAATACTCGTCTCTGCACCCACTGAAACACCATCTGCTTTGCCAGGACACCCCTCAACTCTACTGCCTAAGTCTCACTGGAGAGTCACTCTTTGAGGCCCTCCCTGAACAGCAATGTTCTCCCTCCACTTGGTGGCCTCCTTGCTAGTCCCTCTCCTCCTGGATTGGTCCCCCTCATACTTCTCAGGATCACTTCATTGTTTCCTTGTTTGTGCTATGACCCCACCATGAGGCTGCCAGCTTCCTAAGCACAGTGATTGTGTTTACACCTAACTTAATAAGAGTAAGTTGGCTGGGCGTGGTGGCGCACGCCTTTAATCCTAGCACTTGGGAGGCAGAGGCAGGCAGATCTTTGCAAGTTCGAGGCCAGCCTGGTCTACAGAGTGAGTTCCAGGACAGCTGGGGCTACAGGGAGACCCTGTCTCAAAAAGACCAAAAAAAAAAAATTAAATATTATAGAAATGTCAGAACTTGATGAAGTTTCTGTTACTTGAGAAATTCACTTTTCACCACCAGCACCCTACTGGATCTAAGTAATTCAGATAAAAAGAGACTTCAGAGAAATTTCTTACTTTACATNCAGAGCTCTTACTCCTCTTCTTCCATCCAAGAAAATAAATGGCTTCAACAGTATCCTAGTTACTTTTCTTGTTGCTGTGATAAAAACTGACAGAAGAAACTTAAGGGAGAAAAGATTTATTTGACTCATAGTTCCAGGCTACAATTCATCATGGTCCAGGGAAGGGAGTCACAGGGGCAGGAGCTTGTGAGAACTGGTCATATTACTTCCACAGGAAGAGCAGAGAGCAAAGGGTTAATGCATGCCTGCCTAGTGCTCAGCTCACTTTCTCTAGTCTTACTGCTCAGATCCTCTGCCTTAGGAAATGGTGCCAAGTCACAGTGGACTGATCTTCTCATCTTCATGAACACAATCAAGATAGTCCCCCACAGAACTTCCCAAAGCCAACCTAACTCGTAAACAACCCTCATCAAGACTCCCTTCCAGGTAATTCCAGATTGCTTGAGCTGACAATTAAGGCTGTCCATCCTAACAGGCAGATGGTCAGAGACTCTTAGTGAATTTTCCTTTTGTGACATGGACAGATGCAAAATTTTACCTTAGGGCATCATCCTCTTGAATGGAGGAATGGAAGGCTGCTGCTGGATAAGGAACTATAACTGGCCCTGTGCTACCCAGCCTAGAGGATTCTTGATTCAGCCAAAATACCTTATTCTAACTCTTAAAAGGAAACACTTATTTAAGGTAGAGTTTATTGTTCTATGTAGTTTCTTTTTTCATTTTGGGTGCTGGGGATTGAATCTAGTCTCTTCAGCATGTTAAACACAGCCAGGATCTCTAAGTAGCTCAAGCCCACCAGCATCCCATGAAATAACTTAAGCTAGAAAGCTCAAAGGTCTTCATTCTATAGGATGAGTCAACGTTTTGCTTGTGCATCTCGGATATTACTAGCTTTGTGCCGTTCTTAGAAGAATCGAGAAAAAGTCACTTTAATCATTTTCTGAAGGGCTCAGTCTCCTGATGGAGAATGATAAGGGAGTCTAGTATCTGTTTTGGATCATGGTCTTATAGACTGACTCATTTGAGACATACACAATCTAGCATTACAGATAAAGCTGCCAGTGTCCACATGCAAGTTTCTTACTGATTCTGTAAGAGGCTAGCCCTCCCACTGGCCAGGTAAGGTTGATTTCTATCCTTCACTCTGTTTCTCTTGGATTCAGCACACTCTCAGGCCTTTACTTCTTCTTTCCTAGTGTCCTGATAGACATTTTTCTTGATGTCTCCTACTTCACACCAAGAATAATAAAACAAGTTCTACCTTCCTCACAGAAAGATCAAATAAGCAAATGTTTTTGAAAGAGCTTTGTAAGCATAAATAATATACTATTGTGCTTCAGGAAATTTAGGTTCTAGGCTTAGGACAGTGGGTCTAGATAGATCCTTGGAAACACGGGCTTTAAGTCTAGACAGACAAAGTGCCACCTCTCCAATTCAGGCAGGCAGGAAAGTTGGTAGGAGGCATCAGTTACTGGTACATTTGATACTGTTCTGGTTTGCTTCTCTGTTGCTGTGATAAAGCATTCTGACCAAAGACAGACTTGGGGAGGAAAGGGTTTTTTTTTTTATTTATTTTAAGTGATGGTCTATCTTTGAAAATCAGGCAGCTTAGCTTATTAGTTACTTTCTACTGCTGTGATAAAATACTATGACCAAGCAACTTATTAAAGGAAGAGTTTAATTTGAGCTTATGGTTTCAGAGGGGTCTACAGGTTGGGACATGGTGGAAGAAGGTGGTCAGAGGAGAAAGCAGAGTGATCAACATCTTCAAGCAGGCAAAGGAAGCAGAGTGTGAGTGGATCTGGCAAGGCTTAAGAACTCTCACAGCGCCAGTCCCTAGTGACATGCCCCCCAGCAAGGCATCCCCTCCTAACACCTCCCCAAAAAGTGCCACGGACTCAGAACAAAAATGTCTAAATACTGGAGACTATAGGGACATTCTTTTTTTTAATTTTTTTTTTAATTTATTTTTGTATGTGTATGATTGGTACTGTCTGCATGTAGGTTTATGCAAACGGGGGGGCTGAGAACCGTCTTTGACTCCAGTTCCAGGGGAATCCGACACCTCTTCTGATCCCCCGCAGCATTTGCACGACATGGGTAACAACCTCCATGCAGACAGTAAACATTCATACACATACAAAAAGTAAATAAAATTAAAAGAAATTATATAAAACAAGGCTGGAGAGAAGGCCAGAAGTTAAGAGCACTGGTTGCTCTCCAAGAGGACCTGAGTTTGATCCCCAGCACCACATAGCAGCTAACAACTTCCTGTAACTCCATTTCAGCAGATCTGACACCCTCTTCTGACCTCTGTGGCATTGCCAATACCAGGGGTGCACTTATGTCCATGCAGGGAATACACTCACACCACAAAATAAAATAAATAAACCTATTTTAACTATATAAAACAAACACAAGCCTGTGGCACAAAAGAGTGAAACAGAGAGAAATCTATTTAGTTGACTGGGACTACTGAAGAACTGAAAAATGAGGAAGAGTCAGCCATGTAAAAAGCAAGAGGGAAGAGTGTTCCAAGCAGAAGGCACACATGTGCAAGGGCCCAAGGCTGAAAACATGGATCCCCAAGGCTGAAAACGTGGATCCGTTTAAAAAGGTCTATGGCTGTCTGGGCGTGGTGGCCATCCTTTAATCCTAGCACTGGGAAGGGAGAGGCAGGCGGATCTTTGTGAGTTTCAAGCCAGCCTGGTCTACGAGTGAGTTCCAAGACATCTGGGGCCACAGGGGAGACCCTGTCTGGAAAAAGACCAAGAAAAAAAAAAAAAAAAAAAAGGTCTATTACTACTGAGTTGGCTCAGTGGATAAAACACTTGCCACCTGAGTTCTATTTCCAGAACCCATGTAAAGGTGGAAGAAAGAATGGACTCCACACAGTTTGTCCTCTGATCTCCACACATGCAAATGTCATGAACACATACACCAAACAATAATAATAAAAAAAATATTTTAAAGGCCACTTGGGGAAAAGGATGAGAAGAGTTGAGGAGCATGAGGTCAATTTGCAGAGATAAAGAAAGGCCAGAACATGCAGAAGATTTCCAGGCTTGTTATAAGTTTGGGTAGATATTAATTTCAAGAAGAGACTGCACGAATTTTTTTAAATATTTTATTTATTATTTTTAATTTCACAGTGTATGATGCTATATCTGCATGTGTGTAAATGCACCCGTGTTGCGCGATGCCTAAGAAGGTCAAAAGAGGGTGTCAGTCCCCTAGAAACTGGAGTTGCTGATGGTGTTGAGCCACTATGTGGGTGCTAGGAACTTGAACTCTTGTCAGCTAAGCAGCAAGCTCTTTAAACTGAGCCATTTCTCTGGCCCCCAATTTTTTAATTAAACATTTAATAGTCAAAGAAATGTCCTAAAGGGGATGTCCACATAATGACAATCAGACTACAACATGAAAGAAGCCTTATTGCCATCCCTCCACCTCCCTAGCCCCATTCCCCACCCTTTGAAATAATTCCCAAATATCATCCCATCTGTCTCCAGGCAGAGCCAATATCCTAAAAGCCTTTAAGCAGTGGATGATAATAAGAATTTGTCTACATTTTTAAGTTTTACTCTAATGGATCTTTGAAGCCAAAAGGTAGTCAGGGTGACAAGCCACTTGTGTCCAGGAGATGGAGGAAGTGGTGGCTTGGTGTACAAGACAGCTGTGGAGAAGAGAGCATCAAGATGCCCTTTGGAGGCAAAGTTAGCAGATAGCAGCCCACTCACAACTCTAACAGAGGTTGCCACATTCTGTTCCTTCATCTATTTCTGCCAGAGGCTGCGACCTGTCTGAAAGCAACAGTAATGGTTCACTGATCTGCATTTCCTCAAAGCCAAGTGTAGTGTCTGATAAGTTCTCGGAAGTGTCTGATAAATACATGCTTGTGAGGTAGGAGAGACACAGCTAACTCTGAAGGATGCTGGGCTCTGAACAAGTTAGGTGGGTGTTATACTGAAGGAGTTGGAGTCCCAAGTCACTTCGCTAGAACAGGAGTCCCCAGATACCACAATGTAGAGCATGTTCAGAGTCTAGCAAGAAGAAATGTTGATACCATGGAGCCTGGAAGGCCTAGTCTTGTACTACCATGACAATAGAAGAGGTAGGATATACACAATGGAATTTTAGCCAAGAAAAATAAATTTTAAGCAAATCAGCCTCAAAAAGACAATATCACATTTTGTCTCATCTGTGGGTTCTGGATTTTGTATGCGCAGATACAGAAAATCATATGTATGCAGAAGACATGAAAGGGAACCTGTCTAGGGAACAGAGAAAACTAATGGGAGAGCCAGGGGAGGGGGCAGGGTGTGAAAGGAGAATATGCTAAAGTACATTATATACCTGCAGGACATGGCCTTATGTACCATGTGTAACCCATGTAACAAAAGGAAAGAGAGAGATGAAATACTCTGGAGATTACAAGAATAGACTTCGATTGCCAAGTTCAGTCCTAACCTGGTTCTTCCCAGGTAGTAACTTTATTCAAGCTACTTTATGTGTAGTAAGTTATATTATTTGTTATTAGGGATAAAAATCTCCCAAGTATATATCCATATGCTCTATTGTAGCAGCAAGAAGGAACTGACCTGTATTGCCCTTTAAGGATACTATGATAATTAAATGAGAATTTAAAATTCATAAATTATAAATATACTCAAATATAATTATGTATAGCATCACTTAAGATCTAAATGGTGTTTTTGAGCATTTGTTAAGTCCCAATGTCATTTCTCTTTACCAGATTTCTTCATCTGGATAGGAAGCTATTGAATTGACTCTAAAAATCAGAGTTCATTGACTGTAGGTACCAGTTCTGAAACTGAATTATCATGAGCTTCCTTACCCCCTTCCTTTCCATCTCTCAGACAGGAGAGATTCTAGATGCAAGGTTGAGTATCCTTGCTATTCATAAATAATCTGAGCCAGCCAGATGTGGTGGTTAATTAACATCTGTAATCCCAACACTCAGCGACTGGGGCAGAAGTAATGCTCTGACTTCCAGGAAATCCTGGGACTGCATAGACCACCCAGTTTTTGTATGAGGCTTTGTTCTTGACAAACCATAAATAAATAACCTAAGCCAATGCAAAGAGAATGGTTAACGTTTTTACTAATTAGGAAAGAGTATGCTTCGTTATCAACTATAGTCATTGATGGACTTAAACTAAAAACACCTTAGTTTAATAACCTCATCTCTGAATGAGGCATGGTGGCACATGCCTTTAATCCCACACTCATAAACAGAGGCAAGGCAAATCTTTTCGAGTTCAAAGCCAACCTGGTTTGCAGAGTAGTTCCAGGCCAGCTGGGACTACAGGAGACCCTGTCTCAAAAAACAACAAAATAAATAAATAAATAAATAAATAAATAAATAAATACTCGTCTCTGCACCCACTGAAACACCATCTGCTTTGCCAGGACACCCCTCAACTCTACTGCCTAAGTCTCACTGGAGAGTCACTCTTTGAGGCCCTCCCTGAACAGCAATGTTCTCCCTCCACTTGGTGGCCTCCTTGCTAGTCCCTCTCCTCCTGGATTGGTCCCCCTCATACTTCTCAGGATCACTTCATTGTTTCCTTGTTTGTGCTATGACCCCACCATGAGGCTGCCAGCTTCCTAAGCACAGTGATTGTGTTTACACCTAACTTAATAAGAGTAATTGGCTGGGCGTGGTGGCGCCGCCTTTAATCCTAGCACTTGGGAGGCAGAGGCAGGCCAGATCTTTGCAAGTTCGGGGCCAGCTGGTCTACAAAGTGAGTTCCAGGACAGCTGGGGCTACCAGGGGAGACCCTGTCTCAAAAGACCAAAAAAAAAAAAAAAGAGTAAGTTGAATTTATCAAATTTAAATGCCCTCTGAATTGCACTCATGTCACTTTAAAAAAATTGATTCCCCACAGTGCATAAATTCTGAGTCCTAAAGGACCCATCAGAAATGGGCAGTCGGATGGGCAGTGGACCTCTGGTCATCTACTTTCCTGTAATGACTGAGCCTAAAATCAGGATGACGACCTTACTATTCTTGGAAGAGGTCCAAAGCCAAGCCCACAAACAAAACCAACCATAAGCACAAAAACTTCAAAACCCGGATTAAATTCCTTGCTAAATCTTCTAGAAGGGGGGAAGTGCTTAGTGTAAACTCCTAGGAAGCCCCTGTGCCTCTCATCTGGCAAGCAAACCCGGAATTCTTATCATACCTCAGGAAACAGCCTCAAATGAATGCCGTAGCCACACCACCAGGCTAGAGCTCTTAGCCATCTGTCCAGCACACAAAAGGCTACTGAACACAGATGTGTTCCAAGCATAGAATACAGACTTGATTTTTAATATAGATTAATTAGATGTTGAAATGATAGCTTTCATGGTATATTTGGTTAAATAAAGCATACTATTAAACTTAAATTCATGGGTCTGGAGATGTAGCTCTGTTAGAAGAATGCATGAAGCCCTGGGTTAAATAAACTGGACCTGATGGAGCATGCCTGCAGTCCTAGAACTAGGGAGGTAAATCTTAAATTCAAGGTCATACTCAGTTACTTAGTGAGTTCGAGGATGGGGTCCAGGATACATGAGACTCCATCTTAACTAGTTAACTAAACTTAAGTGTGCTTGTTTCTTCTTGTGTTTTTAATGTGGTCATATGAATTTGCTGTATGTGTGTTGCTGGGTGTGGTGGCACACATCTTTAAAGTCAGAACTCAGGAGGCAGAGGCAGGTGGATCTTTCTGAGATCAAGGCTAGCCTGGTTTACATACTCCAATCCAGGCCATCTGGGGTTATAGGAAGACCCTGTCTCAAAAAAAAAAAGATCAAAAACAAACAAATAATAAGTAAAAATTATACATGTGGTTCATATTTTAACTGTGGCAAACAGCTTTCTCCAGCCCTAAGCAGTAGTCAGAGAGATTCCCTCCCTTTAGTTCTTTCTGAAGTTTCTCTTTGTCTCCCTCTAGGTCCTTTTTGAGTTTTTCATTCTCTTTTTTTAGTTCTCTGACTTGTTCTTTATATTCTTTAATTTCTCTGAATAGGTCTTCAATTGTTCATCTGAGATCTGTTGCTTGGGTCACCCCCAGGGGGATCTCACTGTAGCAATCTCCTACAGGGTCGGTAGAGCTTGGTGTGGAATTATTCTGTGCCTTTCCCATGTTGTCCCTTCTTCGTGTCCCTGGCATGTGGGTTTCCCTTTTTTTTTTTTTTTTGCCTGTATTCCAATGTGAATCACAAATGTCTCTTCAATGTGTTGAAGGCTTGCTTTGCTTGTCTCCTTCAGGTGCCTTTTTTTTCCTCCTTGTTTATGGAGTGTTGACTTGTCTAGGTTTCAGGCTTTCAATTTTGTTTATATATTGGAAGTCTAATTCACTCTTCCTTTCTGTTCTAAAGGTTCTCCAAAAATTCCACTTGGACACTCTCTCAGCAATTCCAGTTGGCGGGGTGGGAGGGGGGGAATGATACTCTGTGCTTCGGGTGGTCCTGCCAAGTCCCTGATCTAACTATTGTGCACTCAGAGATTCCATAATTTCACAAAGCCTCAACACAGCTATTCAAATTCTAGAAGTCACACTCCTAGCCACTGGGTGTATGACTGCATACACATCCAGAGTGCTTAACACAGTGGCCAGCACACAGGAAGCATCCATACATGTTGGCTACATGTAACCAACTTTACTTTCTGTTACTGTGCTCTCTTAGCATTCACTCAGTTGGGTTTTTGTCATGTTCCTGGCTAAGACCCCAGACATCCTTATAATTTTTCTTACTATCAGGGTCTAGAGAGATGGCTCATCAGTTAAGAACACTGGCTGCTCTTACAGAAGACTGGGTTTGATTCCCAACACCCACATGGCAGCTAACAATCCAGGGGGACCTGACACCCTCTTCTGACCTCCTCGGGCACTGCATGACATGGGTACACCTACCCATATGCAGGCAATACATATAAAATAAAAATAAGTAATTTTTTCTGATTATCTTTAAGTAATGCAAAGTTCAATGCCTATGTTTTTTATTCCTATAGCAAAGTCCCAAACCATCAGTTTTTATTATATGAAATTAAATGCTAAAGAAATATTTTCATTGCAATAACACCACTTCAGAGTTTACTTCCTTTGATACTGTAAATTAAGTGAGAGTTTAATGCTCCTTCTTATCCCAGACACAATTAAATGGATCTCATAAAAACTGGGCCATTCCCGGAATATTCATGACTTATAAGGCTAAAGACTTCACTGTCTTCTTGAAGACCATTTCCTGAGTAATTTATGGAGAGGAAGGCTGTGCTTATTCCAGTCAGGTTTCACCCATCTACTTAACACTCTCTCATTTTGTTTCTTGGTTATTGTTTCCCCAGCATTTCCTGTAACTCTGCCTTATCTGATTCTTTCACTCCAGAGTATTATTTTTATTGCTGTGTAAAACAGAAAACATTTTTGAATTATAATTGGAAGTCCTCTCTGGTTTCCCATTTGATGCCAAATAATTTAATCCTGGCTAATGAGCATGTGGAACCCCCAATTTGCCCCATGGAAAGATTTACCCTGCCTCTGGAATGTGGCTAATTGTCAGAAGTACGTATAGTGATAAGAAGCTTGCATGTGCCTCACTTGCCCTCATGAGGGAACCTTCAGGCTTCTAATGCTGTGCTTAGATGAGCCATAATGGCTTTGCAGTGTTCTAATTATGAAACAGAACATGCTAGAAGCAATTGGCCCATTGATCTATATTTTGTTTTGTTTTTTCTTCCAATGCTCACTCACCTCAAGCGAAGGTGGCTACCTGAGACTCTTACTTTAGGACTTCCCAGGAAACAGAAAGCCAACATTAAGTCACTTTTCACTTCTTTTATTTAAGAAATATGACAATTACTTTGTTCTATAGCTTCCAAAACCTGAGTTTATTCTTCCAAAGATTTACAGTTACGAGGGGAAGATCTCCGTCTGAACTAATTAGCAGGTGCTGTTCAAGTGTATCAGCTATAAAGGATGAAAGAGGGCAAGAGCCCCAGTGTGCTTGTGGAACCTCTCCAGAAGTGCAGCTTTGACCAAGAGAAGTTAGCAGACTCGAAATCAAGTCTATTTTGTGTGCTGGGTATTGAACCCAAAGCCTAAGGCAGCAAGTCCAGGCTGTTATTACCACCAAGCCACATCTAATCCTGATGTCCATCAGACTGATGGCATTACAAGTGCTTTCCGATTCTCTTCATTTAGTAAATTTTGACTTCATATCAATATTTCCATATATCAGAAAGTTTTTTCTATTCCTAAAATGAAAAAGAAACCTGTGAGCATAATTTTAATTCTTTTCCTGACACATGCTGCTATTTATTTGTGTTTTCTTTTTTCACATTATTTGGTTTGTTATATGAAAGACTATCCTTCCTTTCAAGTACTAATAAGAGAAAAAGCAGGAAGATATCAGGTCCAGTTGGTTTTATTTTCATTTTAAGGGTAAAAAGTATCACAGAAATCATATTTATAAAGCTTTTCAAGAGTTTCAAGATACTTCTATATGGGCTAAGGAGATGGTTGGGAAAGGGCTTGCCAAGCAAGCAGGAGTTGAGTTCAGATTCTTAGAACCCATGTAAAAGCCTGTTGCAGTAGACCTCTGATAACACATGTGTACATACAGCCATATATACAAACACATCACACACACATACACACACACACACACACACACACACACACACACACACACACACACACACACACACCAACTTGAAAGTCTTGTTCTATCGGAGATCTCCCAAGACCACCTGAAGTGCAGGTAGGTAGGTAGGAGCTGGGTGCTTTAGCAAGGCAGATTGTTGTTTGATTTAATCTAGTTGTCTTTGGCTTAATTGGCTTTTGTGGCTGTGGGGACGGAGTTATCCTCCCAGCTGGTGTAAAAGGTGGGGTTGTGTGAGTCTTGAGATCAGAGATCTCCCAAGACCACCTGAAGCACAGGTAGAGCACACACACACCCCGCCCTGCCAACTGGGATTACGAAAGCATCTGAAGGAGGCAAGCAAAGCAAGCCTTTAACACAGTGAAGAGGCATTTGGGACTCACATTGCAATACAGGCAAGGAGAAGCCCATATGCCAGGAACACAAAAAGACAAAATGGGAAAGGTGCTGGATAAACCCACACCAAGCTCTACCAACCCTGTGGAAAATTCCTACAGAGGGATCCCCCTGGGGATGGCCCAGGACACAGATATCAGAAGCACAAAGCGTGAACATACTTAAAGAAGTGCAAGATTATAAAGAACAAATCAAAGAATTAGGAAAAGAGAACGAAGAACTCAAGAAGGAAGTGGAAACACTGAAAAGATCCCATGCTGAAAAAGATAAGGAAACCAACCATCGAAGCAAAGAAATACAGGAAGAGATTGAGAAGCTCCAAAACAAACTGGAAATACTAAAGAAATCAGAAGAGGAAATGAAAAAGGAAATCAAACACTCATCCAATCAAGAGGAAAGGAATGTAAAAAGCCTCAGAAGCAGAATGGAGGAAGCAGAACAAAGAATATCAGACCTGGAAGATAACATAGAACAACTAAAAACCTCAAGTAAAGATTATGAAAAATTTAAAAATACAAAAATGTGGAACAACCAGGAACTGTGGGACACTATGAAAAGATCAAACCTCCACATCATAGGAATAGAGGAAGGAGAAAATCCCAAGAGCATGGTATTGATCAGATCTTCAACAGAATAATAGATGAAAATTTCCCCAAACTAAAAAAAAGACAAACCAATAAAAATACAAGAAGCACATAGAACTCCAAACAGACAAGATTAGAAAAGAAACTCTCCATGCCACATCACATTTAAATGCTAGACACCCAAAACAAAGACAAAATCCTTAAAGCCACAAGAGAAAAACAAGTGACCTATAAGGGGAAACCTACCAGAATTACAACTGACCTCTCAGTGCAAACTATGA
>VZQC01012928.1:34066-91983 GCA_009823505.1 Rhizomys pruinosus
GGGGGGGGGGTGTTGCCAGTACCAGGCTGTCTTTATGACTATAGCACTGTAATATAGCTTGAAGTCTGGTAATGTAATCCCCCCAGTATTGCACTTTTCACTCAGGGTTGCTTTAGCTATTTGGGCTCTTTCGTTTTTCCATATGAATTTACGGATTTTTTTTCCTAAGTCTGTGAAAAAGCTCATGGAGATTTTGATTGGGATTGCATTGAATTTGTATATTAATTTGGGTAGAATGGACATTTTTACATGCACAACTATGTTTATTGCAGTTGTCTTCACAACAGCAAAGAGCTGGAACCAACACAAATGCCCCTCAACTGATGACTGGATAACAAAAATGTGGTACATCTACACAATAGAGTTCTATACAGCGGTAAAGAAAAATGACATCATGAGCTTTGCTGGTAAATGGATGGAACTCGAAGCCATTCTGCTAAGTGAAGTAACACAGTCCCAGAATAAAAGGCAAATGGTTTCCCTCATTTGTGGATGCTAACACCAAATCCCCAGTTGGCAGGCAAACTGAGCAATTTTATTATTATATTTCATTGAATTGGAAAGCAACTGTACTATTCCAATGCGAATCTCTTAATGGGATCTAGAATTGTCCTACCATTTGTATTTACACATTGTAATTACCATATATGGATAGAAGATATGTATTCATATTCTAAATTTTTAAAAAAAAAGAATGTAAAGTTACACATCTTTTTACCTGCATCCAACTTTACTGTTAAAATGTGAATCTCTAAATGTGTTTAGGAATTAACTATACTTTATTTTCAGAATTTATAATTTTGATTTATCTGCGGAGTGTATATATGCATATTTTGGAATAATATAAAATTAAAGGGAACAAAAAAGAGAGAGAAAAACCTATTCAAAGAACTGACCAAAATAGTAAACTTGAGAAAAAGATGCAAGACGGGACTTAACATGTATGACAGAACCCATGAGCTCTGGCAGGAGACGGGACATAAAGGATGGGCATGGATGGGGGAATGAGTCTAAATTTGATTAAGAAATGTATGAAATGCACTCAATAAAAATTAACTTAAGGAAAAAAAAAAAAAAGCACCGACTGCCCTTACAGAAGACCCAGGTTTGATTCCCAGCACCCACATAGCAGCTAAGAACCATCTTTAACTCCATTTCCAGGGGAATCCAACACCCTCTTCTGACCTCTGCAGCATTGCACAACATGGGTGCACCAACCTACATGCAGACAGTACATTCATACACATAAAAAACAATAAATAGAGGGGCTGGAGAGATGGCTCAGTGGTTAAGAGCACTGACTGCTCTTGCAGAGGACCCAGGTTCGATTCCTAGCACCCACATGGGGGCTAAGAACCATCTTTAACTCCAGTTTCAGGGGAATCCAATGCCCTCTTCTGACCTCAGAGGCATTGCATGACACGGGTGCACAGATCTACATGAAGACAGTACACTCATACACATAAAAAATAATAAAATTAAATTAAAATTTTTTTAAATAATAATAAGTAGGAATGCACAGTGGTTAAATCAGGGACTTGCCAGGACCACCTGAAGCACAGGTAGGAGCTGGGCACTCCAGCCAGGCAGATTTTAGGATAGATCTACTCCTGGGTTGTTGGATAATTGATTCATTGGTTTGTTGGATAGCTAAATCTTTGTCTTGTGAGGCTGGCAGGGTGGAGTCGCCCTGCTATCTGGGATTAAAGGAGGGCCTGTTAAACCCTTGTCTGGGGTGGCTGCTGGGGCGGAGTTGCCCTTGTAGCTGGTATTAAAAGTGGGCCTGTTTCCACCATGAGACTTGAGTGTGCAGTGGTTAGATCAGGGACTTGCCAGGACCACCTGAGGCACAGGGCTAAGTCAGGCATATCCTCTCCAAACCCCACCCCCACGCCACCCTCCCACCCCCCATCCCCCCCAACAGCTGGAATTGCTGAGAGAGTGTCCAAGTGGAATTTTTGGAGAACCTTCAGAACAGAAAGGGAAGAGTGAATTAGACTTCCAATATATAAACAAAATTGAAAGCCTGAAACCTAGACAAGTCAACACTCCATAAACAAGGAGAAAAAAAAAAGGCATCTGAAAGAGGCAAGCAAAGCAAGCCTTCAACACAGTGAAAAGGCATTTGTGATTTGCATTGAAATACAGGCAATAAAAAAAGGGAAACTCACATACCAGGGACACAGACACGATGAAGGGACAACATGGGAAAGGTGCAGGGTAATTCCACACCAAGTTCTACCAACCCTGTAGGAGATTGCTACAGTGGGATCCCCCTGGGGGTGACCCAAGAAACAGACCTTAGAGGAACAATTGAAGACCTATTCAGAGAAATTAAATAATATAAAGAATAAGTCAGAGAACTAAGAAGAGAGAATGAAAAACTCAAGAAGGACCTAGAGGGAGACAATGACAAACTCCAGAAAGAACTAGAGGGAGAAAATTACAAACTCCGGAAGGAAGTAGAAACACTGAAAAAGAAAGCCAACCAGGGAAATAAGGAGCACCAAGAAGAGATTGAGAAGCTCCAAAAGGAAGTGTAAATACTAAAGAAATCACAGGATGAAATGAAAAAGGAAAGAGAAGACTCATCCAATCAAGAGGAAAAGAATGGGAAAAGCCTCAGAAGTAGAATGGAGGAAGCAGAACAAAGAATATCAGACCTGGAAGATAACACAGAGCAACTAAAAACCTCAAGGAAAGATTACGAAAATTTTTTAAATACACAAAAGTGGAACAACCAGGAAATATGGGACACTATGAAAAGATCAAACCTCCACATCATAGGAATAGAGGAATGTGCTGGATAGCTTTAGTGTCAACTTGACACAGCTGGGTTGAGGGAGCCTCAGTTGAGGAACTGGCTCCATTGGACTGGCCTGCGGCCACAACTGTAAAGTATTGTCTTGATTGTCGAGCAATGTGGGAGGGCCCAGCCCACTATGGGTGGTGCCACCTTGGGCAGATTGTTGTGTACTGTATAAGAGAGCAGGCTGGGCATGGGCCAGGGGAGCAAGTCAGTAAATGGCATTCCTCCATGGTCTGTGCTTCAGCTTCTGCCTCCAGGTTCCTACCCTGAGTTCCTGCCTTGGGCTCCCTATATGCTGTCTACAAGAAACCCATCTCAATCTCAAGGATAGTCGCCAACTTAAAGTGAAGAGATATAAAAAAAAAAATATTCCAAGCAAATGGTACCAAAAAGAAAGCAGGTGTTGCTATTTTAATGTCAGATAAAATAAACTTCAAAGTAAAAGAAATCAAGAGACAAAGAGGGCCATTTACATCCTTATCAAAGGAAAGAATTGACATGAAGCTTCACTGTCAAGAATACATGCACCAAAACTCTGTGCACCGAACTTTAAATAAGAAAGTCCTTCAGATACCTCAATACAGGCGCACAGATAACCCCAGCAACACTAATTACTAGGGGACTTCAAATGAACCTCAATCTAAGTCCTTTGGACCCAGATATAAACAGGAACAAGAATAAACAGAGAGACATCTGAACTTGATTTGATACACAAGATGGACCTCACAGACATATTCCCCACCCAAACAAGAGAAATAACAACTTTCTACTCCAGCACCCTTATGGAACTCTCCAAAATAAGACCACATCAGCTGGGACACAGGAAAAAACTCAACAAACACAGAAAGACTGAAATAATTTCATGCATTGTCTCAGACCACAATGCAGTAAAAGCAAATATCAACACCAGAATATGCCCTGCTAGCTACAAGAATACTTGAAGACTAAACAACACTCTCCTGAATAATGAATGGTCAAGGAAGAAATTAAAAAAAAAAAAAAAAAAAAAAAAAAAAAAAAAAAAAAAAAAAAAAAAAAAAAAAAAAAAAACTATGGGATACTTTTTTTTTTAATTTTTTTTTATTTTATTATTCCATAATGTTATGAATGTACTCCTGCATGCAAGTTTGTGCCACCGTGTCGTGCAATGTTGCGGAGGTCAGAAGAGGGCGTCATATTCCCTGGAACTGGGAGTTTCTCTACTGGAATTGGAGTTTACAGAAGGTTCCCAGCCGCCAATGTGGATGCTGGGATCGAACCGTTGGTCCTCGTGTAAGAGCGGTTGGAGCTCTTTAACCGCTAGGCCATCTCTCCAGCCCCCCTATGGGATACCTTAAAAAAAGCAGTCCTAAGAAAGAAATTTACATAGAACAAAATATTTCCATGAAAATAAGAATCAAGGGGCGGAGAGATGGCCAGCGGTTAAGAGCCTGATTGCTCTTGCAGAGACCCGGGACAATTCCCAGTCCCACGCAGAATGGCAGCTGAGAACCGTTCTTCGACTCCAGCCTCCAGGGGAAGCCGCATGCCCACTTCTGACCTCCAGGGTAATTGCACAACATGGGTGCAAGAACAATCAAATTTCTTCATAAAAAAAATAAAAAATAAAATTAAAATAAAAAACAGAAAGAGCACAAGTGAACGATCTAACACTGCAGCTAACCTGAAGACAACAAGAAAAACCCTAAATCACAGTATCAGGACAAAATAACACAAAATCAGAAGCAGAAATCAAGAAATAGAAACAAAGAAAACATACAAAAAAATCAATGTAATCTCAAAAGTTGGTTATTGAGAGAATAAACAAGATCGACCTCTGTCCCAGTTAAACCAAGTAAAGAAGGACACTCCCAAATCATTACAATCCATGATGAGAGGAAACATCACAGACAGACAAATGAAAAGATCCAGACATATCATAACGGACTACTCAACCTATACTGTCTCTAAGTTTGAAAACCTTCGAAGAAATGAGATGAATATCTGAAAACTCTGGAATCACAAAAGCTCCAAGCCAGAAGACGATCGACAGCTTTAACCAGACCCATACAGTATATGAAGAAATTAAAGATGTATTAGAACCTGCCTCACTAATAAAAAAAGCCCAAGGCCAGATGGTTTCAACAGCAGAATTCCTATAAAACATTTCAAAAACACTTAAACCTAATAATTGTTTAGAAGGATAAAACAGAGGAAATTCTCTCCCAAATCCTCTATGACAGCAGATCACTTAAGTACCCTAAATCAAGCAAGATAAAACAAATTAAAAGGAGAACTATGGACCATCTACATTAATGAAACACAAGATGCAAATTCTCGGAAGAGAAATATTCTATAATGCGATACCAGATCCCACTCAAGAAATCATTCATCATGATCAAGTTGGTTTCATACTCAGAGGATTCAGGGATGTTTCAACGAATACAAAAATCAATAACATATCATCAAACACAAAAATGGACTGAAAGACAAAACAAACCAAATATATTTAAAAAAAAAAAAAAAACTTTGACAAAATCCAGCATCCCCTGTTTAAAGTCCTAGAGGGATTGTACTGGAGGGATCATTCCTCAATGTAATCAAAGCCATATACAGGAAACCCACCACACCATATCCTCCTAAATGGGGATGACAGAAGCATTCCCTTAAAGGTAGGAACTCAGCAAGGCTGCCCCCTATCACCACTCCTTTTCAATATAGTGCTAAACACTTGCTAGGGCAATGAAAAGAAAAAGAAATTAAAGGAGTTCTATTTGGAAAAGAGGAAGTCAAGGCTGTCCCTTTTTGCTGATGATATGATTGTTTACTTAAGGGATGCTAAAAACCCCCACACCAGAAAACTCCTAGAAAACAATTAAGAGTTCAATAATAGTGGCAGGATACAAAATTAACCTAGAAAACAGTAGCCTTTCTTACATCAACACAAGCAACTGAAGAAGGAATACCAGGAGACTTTCCCACTCAAATGGCCTCAAAAACAATAACATACCTAGGAACAAGACACCAAAGATCTCTAAACAAAAAAATTTTAAAACCCCTGAAGAAGGAACTTGAAGAAGACATCAGAAGATGGAAAACCTGCCCATGTTCATGGATAGGAAAATTAATATAGTAAAAATCCATTCTATCCAAATTCTTGTACAATTTAATTGTCAATTCAATTCCAATTAAATCCCGAGTTTCTTCACAGAGCTTGGGAAAAAAAAGTCCTTATTTCATTTGGAAAAAACAAAGACCCCGAAGCCAAAGCAACCCTAAGTGAAAAGAGCATACACGGGGAACCTCTACCAGACTTCAAACTATACTAAAGGGCTATATGTCATAATAACGACGCTTGGTACTCGCACAAAAACGACCTGGGCTGGTGGCACACACCTTTAATTCCTAGCACTGGGAGGCAGGGTGATCTTTGTGAGTTCAAGGCCAGCCTGGTCTATAGAGTGAGTTCCAGGACAGCTGGACTACAGGGAGACCCGTCTCGAAAAGACCAAAAAAGAAAAGAAAAAAAAAAAACAGACCTGTTGACCAATGGAACAAAAAACCGAAGATCCAAACTTGAGCACATACAATTTCAGCCACCTCATATTTGACAAAGGGCCAAGAAGACACAAGGAGGAAAGACAGCATCTTCAGCAATGGTGTTGGCAAAAACTGGATCACCACTTTGTAAAAAATAAATTAAACCTACCTCTCGCCCTGTACAAAAGCCAAACTCCAGATGATTCAAAGACCTGAGTGAAACCCAAAACTCTGGGGGCAATAGAAGTAAAAGTTGGCAGCAACTACAATACATAGGCGTAGGAAAAGACTTCCTAAATCAGACAACAGCTGCACAAGAAGATAAGATGGGACAATTATAAATGACCTCATTAAACTCAAAAGCTTCTGTACATAAAGAAAACAATCAAGGAAGTGAAGAAAAACCCACAGAGTGGGGAGGAAAATAGCTTCACTGCAGATACATCTGACAAAGCATTGATTTCCAGAAATATATACAACTACTCAAAAAAAAAAAGAAGAAAGAAAACAAATGACCCACTCAAAAGATGGAGTAAAGAGCTGAACAGAGACTTCACAAGTGAGGAATTAGAGATGGCTGAGAAACATCTTAAAAAGTGTTCAATGTCACTAATAATTAGGGAGATGCAAATTAAAACTACTTTAAGATAACATCTCACTCCAATAAGACTGGCTAGGATCAAGAAAACAAATGATGCCAAGTGCTAGAGAGGTTGTGGGGAAAGGGGAACACTCATCCACTGCTAGTGGGAATCTAAACTCATACAGCCGCTATGGAAAGCAGTGTGGAGAACCCTTGGAAGACTTGGAATGAACTTGCCACCCGACCCAGCCATTCAACTCCTGGGCATGTACCCACATGACTCATCTTACTGCAGAGATCCATGCACGGCCATGTTTACTGCAGCTCTCTTCACAATAGCAAGGAGGTGTAACCAATACAAGTGCCCCTCAACCGTCGGGTGGATAGAGAAAATGTGGTATATGTACACAATGGAGCTCTATGCAGCAGTAAAGAAAGATGACTTCATGAACTTTACAGGTAAATGGATGACTAGAAGATATCATGCTGAGTGAGGTAACACAGTCCCAGAAAAACAAATGATGAATGGTATCCCTCATCTTGGATGCTAGCCCCAATTACCTAATTGTATGGCAAACTGAGCAATTGTTAATGTATCTGAAAACAACTGTCCCTATAATTGGAAATCCTTAAAAAAAAACAAAAAAACAATAATACATAATAATAATAATAATAATAATAATGAAAGAAAAATAGAGTTTCTAGCCACACTTCTCCCACGTTGAGTGTTGGCTCAGTGCTGTAATTAAATTAAACCCTCCTTTAAAGCTCCATGTGGTTAAGTGAGTGGTCTCTCTGCTGCAACTTTACAACAATTTGAGGGGGGACCCCCGGATCATAACAAAACATGCACCAAAAAAAGTCACGGTAGCTCTTGTTGATCCACTGCAGGTCCCATAATGGTTTTCTGAATTCTGGTGAAATCATTACATCTGAGACACATGCTCAAAAAGTCGAGGAGGAACGGCACCAAAATCTGCTATGCCTGCAGCCAGCACTGGTCAACAAAAATGGCCCAAATCTTCTCAGTGAAAATGCCAAACCTCCCATCATACAACCAAAAGCTGAATGAGTTGGACTACAAAGTTTTGCCTTCATCTGCAATATTCACCTGACTTCTTTCTAACCAAATACTTCTTCAAAGCATCTCAACAATTTTTTGCAAGAAAAATGCTTCCACAATGAACAGAATGCAATAAATACTTTCCAAGCATTCATCGAATCCAGAAGTACAGACTTTTTTACACTATAGGAATAAACAAAATTATTTATAATTAGGCAAAAAAAATGCATTGATTGCAATGATTCCTACTTGATTAATGTGTTACTAGTAAAATATTTTTTAATTATTTACTCTTTTTAAAAGAGAAAATAGAGTTTCCATATAAATAACTGTGATATTTAGACTCTTAAATGTACTAGGTATGTTTAAGAATGTAATAAAATAATTTTAAAGGAATTAATATTTTATTTTGAATTTTTCAAAGTTTTATATATTTATATTGTGAATTACTCTGCTATGGATTGAAAATTTGTCACTCTAAAACTCACATGCTACAATCCTAATACCCAGTGTGAGGTTCTTTTGAGAAGGAGCCTTTGGGGGCTGGAGAGATGGCCTAGCGGTTAAGAGCACCGACCGCTCTTGCAGAGGACCCGGGTTCGATCCCCAGCACCCACATGGCGGCTGAGAACCGTCTGAAACTCCAATTCCAGGAGAACTCCAGTTCCAGGGGAATCCGACGCCCTCTTCTGACCTCTGCTGCATTGCACGACACGGGTGCACAAACTTGCACGCAGACAGTACATTCACACATACAGAAATAAATAAAATTAATAAAAAAAAAAAAAAGAGAAGGAGCCTTTGAAGATTATCTAGGTTTAGATATCTTTGAAAATCTTGATGTTGGACATCACAGATTCCAAAACTGAGAAACAAGTGTTTCCTGTTTAAACCACCAGGTCTGTGGTATTTTGTTACAGCAGCCCAAGCTGACTAGTACATACATCATTTCAGCTATTTAAATCTATGTTTACAGAGTTCAGAAGTTAGAGCAAGAAAGATGGCTTAGTCAGTAAATTAGCTGCCATGCAAGCATCAGGATTTAAGTTTAGATTCCTAGCACCCATGCAAAAAGCTGAGTAGAGGCAGTGGAAATCCACAGATCTCTGGAGTTGATTGGCCAGCCAACCCAGAAGAATTAGAGAGTTCTGAGTTCAATGAGAGACTTCACCTCAAAACATAAGAAGAAGATACCGACCTCTGGTCTCCATATGACACACAGACACACCCACACAAACACGTAAAAATACCACACACACAAAAAAAAATGTGAGACAGAATGTTTTTTATTTTAAATTTTTTTTAAGGTATACAAGGAAAAAGTTGAAGACAGTGTCTCTGATCCAACTCTAAAGTTGTTTTTTTTTTTCTTTCTCTCTTGGTATTATTCCTTTACCCTGTGCTGAATAGTCTTTAATATAAGTATCTAGAATAAATCCTAGCCCCATATCAAGAATTACTTTATGATTCCTATGTCTTTTTTATTTCTACTTAAACATCTCAGACTTACATTTTATAAGTGGTAGCTCTAATTCTTCAGTGGCCCACAAATCCTTTTCTATCTTAGGTTGCTTAGCCAGCAAGGAAGTATAATGTTATTTGTCCTATTAAGATCAAATTAGCAATGAATCTAGAGGGAACCAACTTACTCTGCTTCCTTCCCCCTATGCAGAACTAAAGAACACTGTGAGAAAGGAGGGCTTTGCTTGGCCAGACATCCCATCATAGCTTTCTTGTGTTCCTTCTACTCCTCACCAGCTAAGAGTACTGGTTGCTCTTGCAAAGGACCCATGTTTGATTCCCAGCACCCATGTGGCAGCTAATAACTGTCCATAACTCCAGTTCCAGGGGAATCCAATGATTCCCTGGACTTCCGAGGACATTACACAACATGGGTGCACTTACATACATGCAGAGAATACTCTCAAACACATAAAATAAAAATGATATAAGAACATGCTATGGTATCCCTCATTTGTGGATGCTAGCACCAAATCCCCAGTTGAAAGGCAAGCTGAGCAATGTTATTGTTATATTTCTTTTTATCTGAAAGCAACTGTGCTGTTATAAAGTGGATCCCTTAACAGGCTCTAGAATTAACTTACACTTATTTTCAGACATTATAATTGTAGTACATGGGTGGGAGGTATGTATTCATGTATAAATATATTATTTTTATTTTTAGAGAAATAAAGGAAGAATGTGAATTCCTCAAACATATTTTGGAATTATATACAGTTATTTTCAGAGGTCGCTATTGTATAATATAAACATTTATGTAGGCATATTTTTGAGCAATACAAAGGGAGGGAACACAAACATAAGGCTGGTCAAAGAATGACTAAAAACAGTAAACTGTTGCAAACAATAAACACTTCTGCAATGAAAAACTTTAAAAAGACGTGAAAAGCTGACGACATTCGTTCGCAGGGCTGCGTGAACTGGGTGGGTGTGCAGACATGGAAGGGAGGCTGTGTTTAACTTGGCTGAACAAACTATGATCTGAAATACACCAAAACCAATCTCCAAAAAGATTTATTTAACAGTACTTTCTGCACCACAAAATTTAAAAGAAGGATCAGAGAAAAGATGAAAGCGTTTGCAGGATTGCATGAGCTATGTGTGGGGTGGGGGGACAAGGAAGGAGGAGCTGAGGTCTTATTGTGCATTGGCATGTGTGGTGTTTGAAATGATTGGTGTCCCCCATAGGCTTATAAGTATTCCAGATTTTGTCTCCAGTTGGTGGCATGTTCTTGGAGAGTTAGAAGAGTGTGGCCGTGCTAGAGGAACGTACGTCTATTTGGGGGTGGGCTTAGTGCCAGTTTAACCAGTCGGAAGTCATCCATCTCATCGCTCTCTCTGCGCTTCTCTCTCTCTCTCTCTCTCGATCTCTCGCTAGCGATGGTGCTTATTGTGAGATGTGAACCTCTGCTTTTTGCTCCAGCTCCAGGTGCCATGCCTCCCACCCAATGGACTCGAATTCCCTGGAACCATGCCATCGTAAGCTCCAATAAACGCTTCCTTTTATAAGTTCCCTTGGTCATGTGGTTTTATCACTATCAACAGAAAAGTGAATCATACAGTTTTGTATGAAACGCACAAAAGCTTCAATCAAAATTGGCTTGAAAAAAAAGAAAAGAAAATTGTTTATGAGGCTTAGGGGTGGGAGGTGCATCACAGCAGGCAGATGGAGATAAACTTCTCAGCACAATTAAAAATTTGTGTCTTTTGGAAAAAAGTATTTTATTTAAGTAGTGTATGTGTCTCCAAATGCTTAATCATGACTTAAAAATCTAACATAGTCTATAGACGCAGCAGGGAATGACAATAGCAAATCTCTTAAATAAGGTACTTCTTAACCTTCTAGACTCGATTCTGGTTTTTATTGTTTCATACAACCAAGAATTCTTGCTACTTACTAAATACAGAAATACCCATGAAAAAACCTGAATGAATTCCCACTAACATGTTTGCATTTCACCATCTCACATCTCACCACAGGGACCCAGGTTTTGTCATAATTATGCTGAGATTCCCACAAACAAGGTATAGGATAGAAATGAAGCTAGCATTTCAGATAAATGTATAATTAAAACCCTGATTCATGTATTTGCTAATTGAACTTCCTGCTGTGGACTTAAGACATACTTGGGAGGAAGAATAAGGAACTGTTCCCAAGAACTCAAATTGCTTTCTTTTTTTTAAGTACTTCAATAATGTCTGTCTTTGAAGAGTGATTAGAAATAAATAATGTGAGTGAGAGTTAATTGTAGAACGTGGTAAAGGAGAAAACTGGTAGTAGAAATACAATAGGTACCTCTCAAATGAGAGGGAATCGAGAGGAGCACATCACCTACAATGGGCTTGCTACCTCGTGGCCTGGACACCAACGCAGCCATTTCCCACTGTTTGCACTCTCACTGAGATGCCAAGCATTAGCACGCCCAGCTAGGCAACTGGGTTCGCAAGTTACCAAAGACGCTCCTGGCGCCATGGCAGAAACCCCAGCTGCTCCTGAGCAGTGCGGCTCCCGAAGGTCGCCCATCCACGCTTCTCAGATCTACACAAATGCCTTGAGCATCTGTCTGGCTTCCCAGTCCCTTCCTCCCAACACCAGACTCTGAACGTGAGCTCAATGACTAGGTGCTGCTGGGTGGCCTTACTCTATAAACTACTTCAGTATATAGTTTAAAACTTCATAATTATCCAGCTGGAGAGATGTCTTAGCAGTTAAGAGACACTGGTCCTGCTCTTAACAGAGACCTCGGGTTCAAGTCCCAGCACCAATGGCGAGCTAAAAACTGTACCTTTAGTGCCGGGCACGGTGCACACAACTTTAAGTCCTGGCTTCAGGAGGGCAGAGGCAGTGGATCTGTGAATCAAGGGCAGCTGGTCAATCAAGAATGAGCTCCAGGCCAAGCTTGGGACTAAAGGAGAACCCTGATCTCACAAAAATACAAAAAAAAAAAAAAAAACCCTTAATAATGATCCATAAAATTTACAAATAAGTACGCCTATTTCTATATCTCTACTCTTGTTTTTTTTTCTGAAAATTTAGCACAGCACTTTCTATCCTACACCTGCTGGATCCATTACTCTATCTGTTAGAAACTTTGCTTGGACCTTAGACTGGCTACGTGTATGGTCTTGCTCTGCAGTGAGTTGTGCCTTCATGGGCGTGCTCCTTTACTGGCTGTCACTAGTGTTTTTATCCTTCATGTCAGAATACAACATCCTCTTCACGCCCAGCACTGCACAGCTAGCATCTTCCAGATACACAATCAACTGGGCATTCTCAAAGTTTGTTCTTGTCTATGGGTGCTAACTAAGTGTGATATCAGTAGGTACTATAGTGTGTGTTACCTTTTCCATATTTAAGATGTGCATCACCAAGAAGTTCTAATGAGAGGGGGTTGGGTCAAATATGGCCAAATTTAGGGTTGTTTCTGTCTTTTGGTGGAGAAGTGGGGCTAGCTTGAACACACTCTATAGCTCAAACTAGCCTCAAACTCATGGCTCTCCTTCCACAGCCTCCCAAATGCTTGGATTATAGGCATATGCCACCATGTCTGCCTTCTACACAGAATTTCCAAACATTTTAACATGACACCCTTCCCCATTTAATTAATATCCCAGAGAGCTGTATTGCCTATAAACATTTTGGAATATACTAATGTCACCACATTCTGGGAGTGAATTTTTAAATTAAATGGAGACCATACTGGCAAGAGACTTGGAAAGAAGAATTGGTAAGCAACGGGAGCCTGGGGCCTGATCTCCAGGAAGCAGTGCAGGTGACTGGAAGAGAAGGAAAAGAAGGTGCTGTGAGGGTGATGAGACTCAGGAGAGGTAGTTCTGAAACCTCTCCAAAGCGTCAGTGAACACTGAAAAGGAGGAGGCTCATACAGAATATGTGGCTGTGTCTGCCAGTACTTAGTCTGAGGACTAAGTACTCCCGGAGTGAGATCCTCTCTGTAAGCAATAAAAACAGCAAGGAACGTAACCATTATATCACCAAAGTATCAGCATACCATCGGCAGACAGAGACCCTAAGAAAATTCCTTGTTAGGAAAAAAAAGAAATAATCTATTCTAGGGCCAGCAGTCATGCCTTATTGTCTGAAAAAAATAAGCTTCTATCAAAATTCCTGGTTCCCTCTGAGTCTAATTTTTCACATTCTGACTAAACATTGCTCTATCTGCTCTGCCCTTAAGAAATCCTCATACAACTAAAATACCACTTAAAAGAAAATGGTGTCCAGACTTGCTATTTATCTTTCTGATTTTTACCTATAATATAAGCACATTTATCTCTCCAGGGATTTGTAGTGTATACTGAATAAATCTCTCACTTTAATAATACAGCCCCATGGTAATTTAAATCTCAGCTACTTCTGAAACATCATATTGGTAAAGTAATCCTACACAGGGCTTTCCTTTTCACACATATGCCAAAATGAGACGTACCCGTTAAATTGCACCCCAGGCACTGAACAGCAGTCTGTTATTATTAAGAAGGTTGCAAAGATACCTGTTCTGCCAAGTGCTTGCATATTTAAATTTCTAAAAGCTGAGACGACAGGCTATCTGTTGTGTGTGTAAAGATAAAAGCACCTCTGTTCATCTTAACCAGGCAATGAACAGCATGGAACATGAGCAATGCTAATCCCTAGCTAGCCTTTCTGCCTTCATAATTGGGCTGCCATTGTGTCCAGGAAGTAGGATTAATTTCCTGTAAGACAGAAATTCCTTCCTGAACTCTAACATGCATATACATACAGGACTCTTCTTGCTTGTAAATAAAATGTATAATCTCTTCTCTTGCCCAATGTGGAATCTTCACCCCTGTTTAAAAAATAGATTGTGTTGGAGGCTGGAGAGATGGCCTAGTGGTTAAGAGCACCGACTGCTCTTACAGAGGAACTGGGTTCGATCCTCAGCACCCACATGGTGGCTAAGAACCATCTTTAACTCCAGTTCCAGGGGAATCTGACGCCCTCTTCTGACCTCCATGGCATTGCATGACACAGGTGCACAGACCTGCATGCAGACAGTACATTTACACACACACAAAATAAATAAAATTATATATATATATACATATATATATATATATANCTTCTTTGGAAGGTGGGAACTTCAACACTATATATATATATATATAGTGTTGAAGTTCCCACCTTCCAAAGAAGCTCTTTTCATTGTAGAAAAGTCTTCCAAGACACTAGATTCCTGACTGTACCTGTAGCTTTATTAGCCTGGGAGATTCCGACTCAGCTTTTCATCCTCTTCCACTCTTGCAAATCATTCAGGCACTGAACCCTGGGAATGGGACTAAGGCAGAATATTACAGTTGACTCACACCCTCCCAGGGTTTAAAGCCTTTGGCATATAAATTATTTATTGTGCTGTTCCTTTTTATAAATGTTCTTGGTTGTCCAACTTTCTGTTAATCATCACATTGGTTGGATGACTGAATTCAGAATTTCATTAGCATTGTTTGGTAGCAGTAATTAGTTTGAACATTCACCCATATGCATTGCTCACCTACAGAAGGGCAGGAAAATAGAAAATGTTTTTAAGGAAAGCACATTGATTTTCTTTTACTTCCCCTTTTAAGATGAACTGTAGTCCCCAGTCAAAATAGAAATAAAATCTAGTAATTGAACTCCATCAGTCAAAAAATATTTATTAAGTATCTACAGGTGTTAAATACTCTGCTAAGTCTTATAGAAAGCAAGGGTATGTCCCAAACCAGGATATTTTCTTTTTTTTTATTAATTTTATTTATTTCTGTATGTGTATGAATGTACTGTCTGCATGCAAGTCTGTGCACCCGTGTCGTGCAATGCCGCAGAGGTCAGAAGAGGGTCTCGGATTCCCCTGGAGCTGGAGTTCTCCTGGAATTGGAGTTTCAGATGGTTCTCGGCCGCCATGTGGGTGCTGGGGATCGAACCCGGGTCCTCTGCAAGAGCAGTCGGTGCTCTTAACCGCTAGGCCATCTCTCCAGCCCCCAAACCAGGGTATTTTCAAACCAGTCATTCTCAACTGGATAAACGTTCTCTCCCACAGACTTTAAGCAATGTCTAGGGACACTTTTGTTCTCACCTCTAGGAGAATGACTGGTACTGGTACCAAGCAAGGAGAGGCCAGGGATGCTGCTAAACACCCAATACTGCACAGCACAGCTGCCCACAACAGTGATTTATATAGTCCCAAGATCAGTACTGCTGAGGTTGAGAAATAGTACCCTGAAAGAGAAATATGTTAAGTATCTACTTGAAATACTTATGTTTCTGCTCTCTCCCATCCATTGCAATGAAGTAGGTACAATCAGCTCTGTTCTTGCCTCAAAGCAAATCAAGTACACAACAGCAAAACGGACATCCTTCCAAATTTTTTAGGAAGAGAATTTGAGAGCAAAGACTGGATTTATTGTAGAAAATTGAAATGGAAAGGGATTACCCAAGACGAGAAAGATACTTCTGAACTAGAGAACATAGCACCAAGACAGACAGCAACTATATGCCCATGTACAGAGGAGTCTTAGTTTTGCTTCCTGACCACATCTCTAAGAAGACAGAGAGAAAGAAATGGCTATGGCTTGATCTGGATCACAACAGCCTGCTGAAGAGCACAGCCAGAGAACAGGAGCTGGGAGGGCCACGTCCACAGAGATGCTGCTGTCTGAGTGATACCCACCCCTCAGAGCCTTGAGCTGCCTTGCTAACTGTGCTACAGTCTCGAGGCAACATTTCATGAGAAGGATGTCAAGAATGGCTGTTTGTACTTTTCATCACTAGAACAAACATCTGAGAAAATCAGCTTAAATAAGGTAAAGAGCATTTGGCTCACAGTTCCATGGCCAACTGGTTCCATCACCTTTGGGTCTGCAGTGAGACAGAACATCTCTAGTAGAGAGACTTGCTGAGGAAAGATCCTCTCCTTATGGTCACCAGGAAGCAAGACAGGTGGGGACATGGTAACCCTTTCAGGACATGTCTCCAGGGGCCTATTTCTCAAACAGGCTCTACTACTTAGTTTTCACAATCTCCTAATAGTGTCATCAAATTATGACTCTGTTGATGGACTGAGCCACTGATAAGGCTAGAACCCTCACGATCCACTTGCCCCAAAGCCCATCACCTGACATCCATGTCTTCAGCACAGAAGCCTTCTGGAAGCTTTTCAGATTCAAATCATAGCAAGGGCTCAAGCTGTTTGGGTTCTGGGGCTCATTTTGTTGTATTTTTTTTTTCCTTTGTCCAGAAGAATCAAGCTTTGGAGTCAAGAGGTGTTATAGGAACAAAACTTGTTAAATTTCTTGAAACTTTGATTTTATAAACTAAAGAAGTTTGAGCCATTAGACAGTTCAGCAGGTAAAAGTGCTTGTTGCATAAGCTCATTGCATATGCCTAAGGACTTAAGTTCAATCCCCAGAACCCACAGGGAAGGAGAGAAGTGACTTCTGAAAATTGTCCTCTGACCTCCACAAATACGCTGTGATGCCCATATGCCCAAACTCACACATCTCATACACACATGTGCAATAATAATAAATAAAATAAAATATTTAAAACACTGAGTTTAAGTCTGAGAAACAAGACTAGCCCAGAGAAGTGAGAGTTGACTGGTGAATCTTTAGAGGAAACAGTCTCCCCAGTCTTTCATGGGCTCACAATAAACAACTGCTTTATACTCATGTGTCAGGCCAACTATTACAGCACCCTGTGATTCCTCACTGAGGACTCAGGCTACAGGAGCAGCCATTGTTTGCAACAAGCCACTCGTGACAAAAAGGACGATACAGCTAGCTGACAGAAGCTCTAAGGATGGAGTATATGGTACATCTACTCACATTCCATAAGCCAAAACAAGTCACATGATCAAATCAAATCTCAGAGGTAGAGGCGAATAATCCTTTTATGGGGAAAGAGAGTAAATTGCATACAACACTAATAATTACCATAAATAACAAACAGACATTACGTAACTGTAAGCTGAACTGAGACTGTGACTATGAAAGATCCAATGGTCAGGAAAAGCACTGTGAACCGTGTGAACGCTGAGACAGGAACAGAGATAGGACTGGGGCACTGCTTGTGGCCTTCTATGCTTCAGGACATGGACAACTTCAGACTCAATAACTTACCTGTGATCACTCAAGTCATCGTTGATCAAATACTGAATGCTAAAATCCACTTTCTTTACAATACCTGGCACACATGGCACAAATAAAACTTACAAATGTAAGACAGGGGATTGTTTGTCAGGCCCAAAACAAGATAAGAACAGTCCCAGAGGTGGGGCTTCCATTTCACAAGCCAGCAGAAGTTTGCCCTGATCAGCACAGCAGGCTGAGAATTGTGATAAGTAAAGATCAGCAGGACAGATCGGGTAGCCAGGACATTAGTGCCCTAAAGAGGAATAAGATGAGAAAAGACAGACCGGAGTCAAGATAGCTTGCCAGTAACATCAGGACAACTTGAGGCAGGTTTTAATGAGCAGTGGAGTTGAACTCCCTCATTTATGAAATTGAAAGGGATGGAAAAGAAATCAAAGAGATAGATGATTTCTAAATTCTCCTATGGAAGTAATACACAGAAGTCTAATAGATGTCTCAGGAGGCAAACGTACTTGCCATACAAGCTTGACAATCTGAGTTCAATCTCAGGAGCCCATGTAAAAAGCCAGCTACAGTGGTATGCATCCATAACCCAGCACTCCTACAGAGAGATGGGAGACCGAGGTAGGAGAATCAACTGGAAACTCTTGGACCAGCTAGCCTAGAGTTTTCAGTGCAGTGGCCAAACATGAGAGACCCTGACTCAAAATACAAGGTGGAGAGAACCAACCTAAAAAGTTGTCCTCTGACCTCCACACGCATGTCATAGCACACACATACCTGCATTCATACCCATACACACATGAAAAAAAGAAAAAGAGAAGAGAGAGGAAGAGGAGGAGGAGGGGGGGGAGGAAAGAAGAGGAGGAGGAGGAGATAGGGGAATCATCTAATTGATTGTAAGGAAAGATTATTAACTCAATACTGTAAGATCTCTTCTTGATTTTAGTTCCCTCCCCGTTCCTGTGTTTCCCAGCTCCAGGCTACAAGAGATGTCAGAAAAGAAGCTAAACCCATCACTCTCAAAAAGACCTGACTCTGAAAATGGAGAGAAATCCCACTCCTTCTTACTACCTGCTCTAGCAGACAAAAGCTTCTGATCTGCAGGAAGCCATCATTGCTGGTACGGTAAATGCGGTGCATGAGAGACGATGTGACAGGAACATGCTACACAGAATGGCGAGGAAAGGGTCGCAGTAAGAAAAAACCGCCAGAGAACTCAGCCATTTTGGTAAGAAAGCTCATCAGGAGGGGGCAGTGGGGACAAAGAGGAAGGGGCATTTAATAGGTATTTCCAGCATGATGGTGGAAATGTACAGGTCTCAGAATGTTAATTTACCACGTGAAGCCTCACTAACTTACCTTCAGAAGTGGATTCTTGAAACAATTTGAGTGACTCAAATCCTGCCCCCTTCACCTCCTCTGGATAAAAATGGTTCAGTGCTTTTTAGCAATCAAACAAATCAGAACTTTGGCCACTTCAAAATGCTCTAATTCCACACAGATGAGAGTTGTCACTCTAGTAAATTAGCTAGGTATATTTTAAGCACAATTGTGAAGGTCCCATTATTATAGCATTATTGGTGGTGCCATGCACCCTGTGGTTATGCACCGAATACAAGGTGAGAGTGATTGCCTATTAAAAGTTTTACCTAGGTTTGCCTCCTGGTTCAACAGGAAACATGAGACATGACTGTTCTAGGGCAAAATGTATAAAAATATAGACTCCACAGCCAGGAAGCCAAAACATGACAAATTTCCAAAATCTTAAATGACTTTTAACAGTGAAGTCAAAGTGAGACTGCGAATGGATGGGATCCTATTCTGGCTGCCACTTGGGTGGTTTATCCAGACTGAGAGACAGACAGCAGATCAAATCCAACCACTTTGGAAGATAAAGAAAGGAGAAGTCTAGTCCTGTCAGTAGAAATGTATAAATCGGATGTGTGCAAAATCATCTCTAACTGGGAAATATGAGATGAAAGACTGCCATCAATGGGAACTAGATGGGGGAAAGCTATTTCTAGGCCCAGTGCTCAGCCATGTCAGTTTTCAGTAAAGATTTGCTCCCTGCTCCAAAGCTGACATTCTTGTTCAGACACTGAAGCACAGAAGCCTTCAAAAAATGTTATGATCTCTTTAGTTCACAGCAGTTAATCTGTTTGTGACTTGAGGTTTGGGGAGACAAAAATGAAAATAGTGATCCCTATCTTTGAAAAATTAAACTAAAGAATGATGAAATAATCATGCAAGAAGACGGTAGCCCTGTGCTATAAACCAGAGTCATACTGAGAAGAATATGCACTAGTACAGTCCTGAACCCCTGGACCAGGTCTGCTATCAATGACTTTGGCCTCAGTTTCTTTTTATTTCATCACTGAGCCCAGCACAGTGCACCAATATTATATTGCTGATCCCGTTAGCTTCTGCATGCTCTCATATTTTACAGAGCCTATGACAGAGAATGACACTCCATTATGGGCTGAAATGAAGGAGGATTTTGTCACAAGGTAAAATTGAAGCTATGTCTTGAAGAATAGGAGCAGAGAGGCAGGTGGGGGATGATGTCAGTGGAAGCCAAAGGAGGAGAAGGCTAGATCAAGAAGTTTGGAGCTTTTCCTATGAAGATCCTGTCAAAGTTTGTACTTGAAATCACAGAATTTGATGAAAATAATACATTGAGCAGAATGAAATTTCTGATGTTGAGCATAGACATTGATGCAGCACCCAGAATGGGCTGAAGTAATAAAGGCCGAAGCAAGGAGATGAAACAGATGGTTACTAAAAGAATGCAATTGGCCAGGCATGGTGGTGCACGCCTTTAATCCCAGTACTCAGGAGGCAGAGGTGGGTGACACACACACACACACACACACACACACACACACATCATGGACATGGAAGTGAGAACTGAAGGGAAGAAAGGCTTGGGTCTTCTGCTCAGCTAACATATTTATTGAACAAATGAATAAACATAATCTGTCATATAACCAGAATCCTGGGAAAAACAAGAAGACTTGAAGAAGTGACTCAGAGATGTTAAGCCTAGGTAAGTTGCTGTGAGGATTAATGCTGTCAACTTGACTGGATGGAAAGGAGTTTGATCTATGTGGGATGGTACTTCCAGAGAGTAACCAAGAGGGGAAGAGCCAACCAGAAAGTGGGAGCACCATGCAGTAAGCTGGGGTCCTGCTGGGTAGAATCAAAGGGGAGAAAGAAAGAAGCTTGCTACTGAAGCGCTCTCTCTCTCTCTCTCTCTCTCTCCCCTCTCTTGGCCACCATGATATAAGATGTTCAGCTCTTACACAGTCTTCCATCATCCTGTTCTACCTCTTCTCAGGCACAGAAATATTCATTCATCCAGCTAAGCATGAACCGAAAAAACTGAAACTGTGAGTCAAGGTGAATCCTGGGACATACTCGTCCTGAGCGCTGCCAAGGTTCCGGTGACATAAAGGCTGGTCTGCAGTTGGTATCTATCTTTTGCACATCTCCACTTTTAGAGTGGTTTATAAATCATAAAATGTCTTAGCTTGGCTAAAAGACAAACTGTTCCATTTTAACTGCTCTTGTATTTAAATTAACCTTCATCCTGATCATTTACAGCCCATTTATACCCTTGCTCTAGCTAATTGTAGGTGCCGTGCAAGGTCGCACTTGCCTAGAAAGAAGTTCAATTACTATACACACTGTGCTTCTTACATCACAGTCCCGTACTATACAAAGACAGAGAGATCGAAAGAGTCACTGAAATGCCTTTACCCCAAATAAAAACCCATTAATGCAAACGAGGTGACACAATTATCACAGTAAAACCCCTGAAGGAGAGACCAGATGACAGGTTACACAAGCAAATCCCCTAAGCATGCCGCCATCTCAGGGAAGAGGAAGCAAGATGACAAGAAATGGATCTTTTCCGAGAAAAGCTACAAAAGACATCATTACCAGTAAACAAAGGGGATTTAAGGGAAGGAAGACAGACTGGCAAGAAAAGGAGTCCAGAGGCTAGGCTGTCCTCAGCAACAGCTATTGAACCACAGCATTTTTCTGAGGACTTTGAGAAGAATTAAGAGATTAAGCAGGCAGAGTCTTGAAGGAGTCCAGGATGGCTACACTGGTCTTTGTTAATAAGGATAACAGAGAACCAGGCAGTCGTGCTCCTCCTAAGGATGGGCTGAAACGGGTCCGCTGTCAAAGCCTTAGATGGGAAATCGCAGGACTCATCACAAGTTTCAACATCACAAATTGGCAAAGTATTCAATGCCTCACCAGCCTTACCTAAAACTGGCAGAAAGGCTTTAGGAATGTCAAAAGAGCTACAGAAAAGGCACTGAAGACCGATAAACCCCCCAAGCAAAAACAGCCAACTTTCACTGTGAAAAATGATCACCGAGAAGACAGTTAAAGCAGAAAGCTCTGTTCCTGTTTCTGACGATGCCTATCCAGAAATAGCAAAGTTCTTTCCCTTCCATCCTCTAGATTTTGATGGTTTTGACTGCCTGAAGAGCACCAGATGGCTCACCTTCCCTTGAGTGGAGTACGTCTCAGGATCCCGTAGGAGGAGAAAGGACTGGAGAAGCTGCTGCACCTGGACCCCCCTTCCCCCGTGAAGACCCCCTTCCGCTGCGGGAATCTGATCCACTGCAGTCTCCTTCCAGCATTATCTCCACACTGGATGTTGAACTGCTTCCTGTTTGTTACAATACAGATATTTAAACTTAATTCCTTCAAAGTTTGCGTATATTGTATTAATAAAGCATTTTGTGTGTGCATAATAAAAAGAAATAAAGAAAAAAAGAAATAAAGCAAACAGGAGTCAGGCAAGTTCCTTTGGGATGTGAAAAAGGACATGAATACTTTCAAACCTCAGGTTCAGTAGAAATAATAAAAGACACTATCACAAGCTTCTATAGCATTTTGTTAAACCTATGTAATGTGTTTCAAGCTAAAGAATAGGATTTACAGTTTAGCACTTGTAAATACTTAAAGGGCCTCTCTTAAAGAGCTAACACATTAAAATGTTAGATGCATTAGCTTAATTTCTTAATTGTTTTCTTTGGGGAATTTTTGAAACCTCCTTTTAAAGTTGCACAAATATTTAATAGCTTCTCAAAACCAATCAAAACAGTGGACTACCACTAAATTTGAAAGAGCTTCAGTGTTTATTTTTCATTCTGTCTGATGATAGACTCCCTAATTTAAAGGCACCTTCCAATCCTATCCTTGAAATAGCTGTGCTTATCACAGCATTAGAAAGGCAGGTCCCAGGGCTGGAGAGATGGCCTAGCAGATAAGAGCGCTGACTGCTCTTACAGAGGATCCGGGTTCGATCCCCAGCACCCACATGGCGGCCGAGAACCGTCTGAAACTCCAATTCCAGGAGAACTCCAGTTCCAGGGGAATCCGACACCTCCTTCTGACCTCCGCGGCATTGCACGACACGAGTGCACAGACCTGCGTGCAGACGGTACATTGGAACCACAACGAAAAACTAAATGTAAAAATTAAAAAAAAAAAAAAGAAAGGCAGGTCCCACTGACATCCTAGTATTCTCCTGGAGTCACCACTTTGTTTCTCAGCTCACACAAGCTCACGTCCATATGAATAGAATACTATGAAATTCTTAGATGACCAAAGATTATCCAGCACCACTTCTTTTAGGTCTTACCAGGTAGCCCAGGCCAACTTCAAGCCCTCAATCCTCCTGCCTCAGCCGTCCGCTATTCTAAGGATTACAGGCTGCAATTCCACACCATCCATGAAAATATTTTCATTCAGGGGGAAAAAGGGAGAATAGACAATCAAGAAAAAGGTCGGGGGGGAGGGGGGGGAAAAGGGGGAAAAGGGGAAAAAAAAAAAAAAAAAAAAAAAAAAAAAAAAAAAAAAACAAACGAGAGTGCAAAACTTCGCATGAAGAGAACAGACTCTACAGGTAGCCTTAATATTCTGATCCATTACTCTGAATGTCTGTCCTGTGCACAGCTTAACATGTTTGTAACCAACTAAGACATTCATTTTATAGGGAGAAAAAGTTTCATCACAGAAACAAATTTACTAGTTTTTGCCTTTGATTATGTTCTATAGATATACTTAAAATATATGAAAAAATTTGTTTTCTTGATCCTAGCCAGTCTTATTGGAGTAAGAGGATATTCTTAAAGTGGTTTTCATTTGCATTCCTTAAGGATTAGTGATGTTGAACAGTTCTTGAGGTGTTTTCTCAGACCTCTCTAATTCCTCACTTGGTGAAGACTCTGTTCAGTTCTTGCTCCATCTTTTGAGTGGTCCATTTGTTTTCTTTTTTCTTTGTTTTTGAGTATTTATATATTCTGGAATCAATGCTTTGCCAGATGTAGCTGCAGTGAGGTTTCCTCCCACCTGTGGGATTTCTCTTCACTTCCTTGATTGTTTCTTTTGATGGAACAGAAGTTTTTGAGTTTGTGAGGTCCATTTGTCAATTGTCCACCTTAATTCTTGGGTGGGCAGCTGCTGTCTGATTTAGAGAGTCTTTTCCTAGGCCCTATTGTTCTTCATCAACCTCAGAGTTTGAGGTTTCACGGTGAGGTCTTTAATCCATCTGGAAGTTGACTTTTGTACAAGGCAAAAGATAAGGGTTTAAATTATCATTCGTCTACAGTGGGGATCCAGTTTTGCCAACACACTTGCTGAAGATGCTGTCTTTTCTTCCATTGTGGTTCTTGGGCCCCCTGTCAAATAATGAGATGGCTGAATTTGTATGTGCTCAGATTTTGGATCTTCGGTTTTTGTTCCCATTGGTCAACAGTTGTTGTTGTGCCAGTACCAGGCTGTTTTTATGACTATAGCCCCGTGTAATTTTAAATCTGGTATAGATATCCCTCCTGTGTAGCTCTTTTCACTCAGGGTTGATTTGGCTATCGGGGCTTTTGTTTTTCCAAATGAAAGTTAAAGAAACTTTGTTTCTAAAGCCTGTGGAGAAACGCTTGGGGATTTTGATTGGGATGGCGTTAAATCTATACAAGAGTGTTGTAAAATGGACAGTTTTACAATGTTTAATTTCCCATCATGAGCATGGGAGGTGTTCCATCTTCTGAGGTCTTCTTCAATTTCTTTCTTTAAGGTTAAAAATTTTTTGTTGTAGAGGTCTTTTGGTGTCTTTGGTTATGATGAATACCAGTGCTGGAGAGGTTTGTGGAAAGGGGAACACTCATCCACTGCTGGTGGAATGTAAAACTCGTACAGCACTATGGAAAGCAGTGTGGAGAACCCTTGGATAGAACTTGGAATGAACGTGCCACCGGACCCAGCCATACCACTCCTGGGATGTACCCTCAAGACTTACGCCACCACAGAGCTATATGCACGGCCATGTTATTCCGCTCTCTTCACAATAGGCAAGGAGCTGGAACAAACCTAAATGCCCCTCAACTGACGAGTGGATAGAGAAATGTGGAGTACAGCTACCAATGGAGTTCTATGCCGTAAAGAAAACGACATACGAGCTTTGGGGGGCAAGAAAATGGCGGGAGCTAGAGGACATCATGCTGAGTGAAGTAACACAGTCCCAGATAAAACAAACGACGATGGGTATCCCTCATCTGTGGATTCTAGTGCCAGTAACCTAGTTATAAATATTTCTTGTGTATGGCCCCCTTTTGAGCTTTTGTCCAAAGCATTGGGCGTAATGCATCTTGGAACAACAACAACAACAACAACAACAACAGAAAAGACTGCATCAAAGAACTGACTGAAACAGTGAACTTCTGCTCAAAACAGTCAACTTCCCCATGGACAATATTGAGAAAGACTAAGAGATGAAAAGCATGTTTGGCAGAATGCATGAGCTCTGGCAGGGTGGGGGAATGGGCGGAAACACGGGTCTAGACTTGTTAAAAATAAATTTTAAAAAATGCAAATAAAAAAAATATATGAAAAAAGATTCATCCCTAAAATAAAACTCTTTGCATATAATCCATTATTACTACTCTATACAATGGGAAACACTTAGCAAGTTTTGAATTCTAGAATGTTCCACCAGCTAACCCATTTCCTTGGGCACGTTCTAAATTCTCTCTTGAGAATCTCACTGCCATTTTGGTCCATTGGTCTACTGTGAAAGTACATTTCTTTTTCTTCTTTGATGGTTCATCCTCAGAGTTGTTATCTGTACTGGTCTACTGCTGCTGGCGGAACTGGCGTTGCAGTGAAGAGTCAGAGGAGGAAAAGGAGGTAGAGGAAGACAAGGAGGAGGAAAAAGAGGTGGAGGAAGACAAGGAGGAGGAGCTGGAGGAGCTTTCCTTCATGCCATTGTCTTCTGAAGAGAATGAGGTAAAATGTTTCAGTCTCTGATGAGGACTTGCTGGCTAAACTGTCATTGCTAAACCTTCTGGAAGTCATCTTTCTCACTAATGTTAGTCTCTCCAATGCTTCTTCAGCAACTTTACCAACATTCCATACTTGCTTCTATCTATCATCCAACTCTAAATCTTCTTTTGTTAGTTCATGGACTTTGTTGTAGTGATAGTGTATTTTCTTTCCTTTCAAAGCTTTTGTGGCTCTGCTATTCTTGAAGGCCTATGTAGGTATTTTCTTTTTCCTGTGCATTCATATGACCACTGTCCAAATTCCAAGCATTTCTGACATCTTACATGTTGTTTATTTGCTTTTGCTTGTCTCTGGGCTATGAGCCATTGCATGGGAGTCCAGCATTTTTTTTCTTATTTTCCAATGACTTTGTATACTTCAGCAAAAACATCCCCAAAAATCTTAAAAACACAGATTCAAAAAGAGAAGCAGAGATTCAGACTTGGGTAAGTCTGCTTATTTCCCAAATGGAGATGGCACCACCTTCCATTTTTGAGCTCTAACTGCAGCAAAATGTCTATTCTCCCCTCCACTCTTGCTGCAACAAAGCATCAAAGCTTAGGCTAGGTATATAGCCACCCAGCATAAGTAATATACCTTGCTGTTGGTCATGGTAGTGATTTCTGACCAATATGATAAAAGCAGTGTTATATGAACCTGCAGCTTTGTCCAAGATCCAATGTCAGTGGGCTCCCAACTGCTATCTTTTTCTTTTTTTTTTGGTCTGTTTGCGAAGGGTCTCCCTTTTTTTAGTCACAGCTGGCCTGGAACTCACTATGTAGACCAGGGTGGCCTTGAACTCACAGAGATCTGCCTGTTTCTGCCTCCCAAGTGCTGGGATTACAGGCATGTGCCACCACGCCCAGCCCCAACTGCTATCTTAAAAGCACCAGCATCGGCTTGAGTGGTGTTTTCCCACTACAGCAACAGGATACTACCCATGGCTCTACCGAACTGAGCCTGGTTCTTTTTCTGTCCCAGAATTCTGTGAAATGTCCAGCATTCTTTTTATAAGCTCCATCCCTCCTCAAAGTAGCTAGTTTACATTGCTTGCACCTGACAACTCTGTGTCCGACATCATCCCAGGCTGTCTATGTGATGCATCTGTGTGGGTCCTGTCCTTGTAGGGGTAATAAAGATGTAAAGATCACACCATTTTTTGGCCACTACCTCCAAGAGTGGTGTTTCTCTATTACGTGAGATTGAAGAAATGAAGCATTCTTTTAACAAGCATGTATGAACACATACAGCTAGGCAGCTTACACATCTACCCAGGCTGGAGAGACAGCTCAGTGGTTAAGAGCACTGGTTGCTCTTGCAGAGGACCTGGGTTTACATCCTAGCACCCATATGGCAGCTAACAAGAAACATATTCCCTCTTCTGAACTCCAAGGGCATTGCGTGACATGGATACACTTACATACCTGCAGGCAACACACTCATACACACAAAATAAAAACAATAAATAAAATATTTTTTTAAATCTTGGGCAAATCTTGGATCACAATACACTTACTACACTGGTAAAGGTATTGTTTAAAACTCTTTAGAAACTGCTTGAGAGGGCCAGCAAGGTGGCTCAGCGGGGAAGAGCACACTTGCCAACAAGCCTGGCAACCTAAATTTAATCCCTGGAACCCACATGATGGAGAAAGAGAGCCGACTTCAACAAATTGTTCTCTGTCCTCCACAGGCACTTTGTGGCACATGTGCATGTATGGACACACACAAAAAAAAAAAATATATATATATAATAATTAATATAAAAATTATTTTTGTAAAATGTTTGAGGATGACCTTATGCCTATAACCCAACTGCTTTTATTTTATAAAAGTGTGTGTTTAGGCTAAGATCAGGAGGACAGATGACATGAAATGCTGGTGAGGATGCAGGAAAAGGGGAACTCTCATTCATTATTGGTGGAATTGCACACTGGTACAAACACTGTGGAAATCAATGTGCAGAACTCTTAAAAATTAAAACAAATCTACCATATGACCCCGATATACCCAGAGGACTCAACATCCTACTCCAGAGATACTTGTTCAGCCATGTTTGTTGCTGTTCTTTTCACAACAGCTAAGAAATGGAAAAAAATCTAAATGCCCCTCAACTGATGAATGGATAATGAAAATGTGGTACATTTACACAGTGAAGTTCTACTCAGCTGTAAAGAAAAACAAAATAGTGAAATTTGCAGAGAAATTGATGGAACTAGCAGCTGTTATACTAAATAACACAGACTCAGAAAAATAAGCGATGTGTGTTCCCATTTGCGGATCTTAACCCCAAATCCTCAGCTACGAATATATATCCTTCTGTAACTTCAGGAGCCAGGAAAATGAAAGGGAATCATCGAGGTAAAGGGAATAAGGACCTCAGAGAGGGAGATTGGAAGAAAGGGGGATTGGAGGAAAGGGGAGTTGGAGGGGACAGGCCTTATCAAGGAAGAAAGGGAGACATAGGGATACTTTAACTGGGGAGGGAATAAGGAGGGATATACAGGGGGAGAGAGGAGAGATAAATAATGCTTAGGTGGTGTCAAAAAACAGATGAAAATATATTAGTTCAAAAGCCTACTGAAAAATACACACAAAACATATACGTATGTGTACAGCTGAAGGATATATAACAGAAAACACAGAGCCAAGCAGGGAACACCACCCTTCAGGTTGTTGGTCAGGGCAGTCCAAGAGACTCCCAAAATAATTCAGGCTATTTCCACAGCCCTTGATTGCCTGCCAGAACTTAAAGGTAAGATCCTATTGCTGAAGACGGGACATACTTCAGACATGGGACTTGGAGTAATCCAGCTGCAATGGACCTAGAAGCCTCCTCCCTGAAAACTAGCTCCTATAAAACCAGTTGCTTATCCCATCCAACTGTAAAGTCTATGAGCCACCTGACATCAGCAATGGATTGTTCTACCAGGGGGATGTTGGCCAGGGGATCCAAGGCCCCACAAAAGGTAAGGGCTCCTTGCCCCTAAGTTGGGATACCTGCAGGAGGAGAGGCGATAAGACCCTGCTGCTGAAGACCTGACGTTAACATGGGAGGGATGTATTGAGACCACACATGCAAGTGTACAGATGGCCTCTGGAATGCCAGAGAGTGTTACCAAAGGCCACTAAACCAATAAAGCAAATATGGGTCTCCCTGAGTCAAGCAAGACTCCACCGTCAGCACCAGCTACACCTCACCTGCCTGGAAATACTGTGCAGCAGAGGCAGCCATGTGCCTGTATATCCCAAATCTAATTGGCTATTGGCTCTCTCCTTGGAGGAATAACCCATGGCTGATGCCACAAGCCTACATCCTCTACAGGTTAGGAGATGTTATAAGCCACAGTAAGACCCTGTCATATTTATCAGGGGGTAAAAATGTAATTCATGGATTAACATATCATCCAAACATATGTGTCTATGCCAAAGTAACCTACCATAACTATTAGTGCTGCTTAAATACCTATATATCTAATTGCTTGTGCTTCATTAGTAGGATCGAAAGGTTACTCCTGAACAAACTGTCAGCCCATGAAAGGAAACAGCCAGAATTGACCAGAATCCAAGTCAACAGCTCCAGAGAGAGAGGACAGTTTTACTTCTCATCCACCTGTGCCCCTTTTCTAAGCCTAGGGAACAATCTGCGGAAGAGGGGGCGTGGTAGAATGTAAAGGCTGCGATTGGGGTGAACGGTGAAACTACAGCGATGTAGTCTGGACACTCATTTGATCAACTTGATTGAACAAACAACCTGTCACCCCCCACTGAATGGTGGGACTGTGGGGGTCTGGGCACAACAGTCTGTAGATTGGTTTTGCACGAAGGATGCTTATACTCATGGATTATCACTTATAGCTAAAAAATGAAGAAAAAAAAAACCTGAAAGATGCAGGACAGTTATGGCAGAATACATGATCTGGGATGAGGTGGGGGTAGGGGGGAAGGGAAAGGGAAATATACCTGATCTGAATTGGAAAATGATGTACGAAATGCACAAACCATCAATAAAAATTAAATTAAAAAAAAAAGTCTATGAGCCACAACAATTATCAGCCCAGAAAATAATCTCTACTGGTGCAGTAATGGCACTTTTATCTTGGGGTAATCAACAGCTGACTAACTGGACTTAAAGCCTGCTCAGTGGGAAGAAACTCATGTGGTACTGTAAACACTGCCAAATACAAATAGCTGTAAAAGTCATAGATCCTAGAGAAAAACATATTTTTGTCACATCCCTAGACCAAAATAATTTCTTACTGTATTCTAAATATGTATTCTTATATTTATAGAAAAGTGTACTAAAAACAAATAATAAATAAATAATAAAATAAAATAAAATAAGCCAGACATGGTGGCGCACACCTTTAATCCCAGCACTCGGGAGGCAGAGGCAGGTGGATCTCTGTAAGTTCAAGGCCAGCCTGGTCTACAGAGAGAGCTCCAGGACAGCTGGGACTAAAGGGAGATCCTGTCTCAAAAAAAAAAAAATGTGTACTCACCGCTGATTGAAGAAGCTTCTTTGGGGCTTGAGATATGGTTTAGGGGTTAGGAGCATTGGCTGCTCTTGCAAAGGACCTAGGTTCAGTTCCCAGCATCCACATGGTAACAGCCATCTTTAGCTCTAGTCCCACCCTCTTCTGGCCTCCACAGCCATTGCACACACATGCACACTTGCATTCATGAAGCAGAACACTCATACACATAAAAATCGTATAAATAATATATAAAAATATAAAAAATAATTTAATACATAAAATATACAAAAAATAAATAATTAAATACATAATTTTTAAAAGAAGCTTCGTTTGCAACATAATTAGAACACATTAAAATATATGGTCTACAACTCACCTGCCTGGAAATACTATGCAGCAGTGGCAGCCATATGTCTGTATATCCCAAATCTAATTGGCTATTAGCTCTCTCCTTTGAGGAATAACTCACGGCTGATGCCACAAGCTTACATCCTCTAGTGGTTAGGAGATGTTATAAGCCACAATAAGACCCTGTCATCTTTGACAGAAAAAAACGTAATTCATGGATTAACATACCATCCCAACATCTGTGTCTATACCAAAGTAACCTACCATAACAATTAGTACTGTTTAAATACCTATATATCTAATTGCTTATGCTTCATTAGTAGGATTGTAAGGTTATTCCTGGACAAACTGTCAGCCCATGAAAGGAAACAGCCATAACTGACCAGAGTCCAAAACGACAGCTCCAGAGAAAGTAGACTGCTCTGCTTCTCGTCCACCTGTGCCCCTTTTCTAAGCCTAGGGAACAATCTGTGGAAGAGGGGGTGTGGTAGAATGTAAGGGCTGCGATTGGGGTGAATGGCGAAACTACAGCAATATAGTCTGGACACTTATTTGATCAACTTAATTGTACATACAAGCCCCCCCCCCAGTTGGATGGTGGGACCCCTGGGCTGTGTGGGTTTGGGCACAACTGCTTGCAAATTGGTTTTACATGAAGGATGCTTGTACTCATAAATTATTATTGTTAAAAAAAATGAAATAAAAGAAAGTATATATATTAAAAAAGAGCCTTTTTCAAAAGATAAAATCCTAAAAATAAAAATTACTGTTTAATTTTTTAAGAAAAAAGATATATATGGTCTCCTTATTAAATAATTCTTATGCAATATAGCTACCACATCTGAGTATAAAGATAAAATAATGGAACCTCGAGATTCATTTATTCAAATCTACATCATTACTTTATTAATAAGCTTTTTATTTTTTATCCTATGAATTCTCATAACTTCCTTATGTAGAAAATAGCAAATGTATTTTCTCTCTACTGAACACAAGAATTCTAAAGAACCTCATCACCTTAGACACAATTGAATAGAACACAGTGTGTCACTGGGACAACTCGGGAAGTAGTCAGCTGATCTCCAAACCTCCATGATATCAACCAGCTCACAAAATTCCTGTATGAGCAGGCTCCCGTACATACCTCCACATGAAATCCATGGGTGTTCCCGATAACGTTACAGCATGAAGGGTTCTGCCTACAGGAACAAAATTCAAACTCTCCTGGATTTTGATCCAATGCTGTGCTACTGTGTAGTATTTGCTCTTGTTTCATTTATTTCTGAACTCAAATTTTGCTTTAAGCTTTGTTATCCTTAATGTACTGTGCCTCAAAGCATGTCACTTCAATTTTCATAAAAATATTTTTACATGGGTTGACATGGGAGTCTATTAATGTTTGTTCATTCATTCAGCATTTCCTTTCTAGCTTTTTCTCTAGCTCATAAATACAAAATGGAAAGAGAAAAGGAAGTGGTACAAGACCATTTTTCTATATTTACATAATGAAAAGTTGTAAATAATGTGAACAAAAAGTCAAAAGAGAATTCAATACACAGCAACTCAGGGAATCTTAATAGATGGGACATTTTGCAAGGAATATGCTGAAATAGCTATATTTCTATTGAAGAATATATTGCTCTTGAGAAGATGGGTTTTGTTGTTTTGTTATTGTTGCTGTTTTGAGAAAGGGTCTCTGTACCCCCAGCTAGCCTGGAATTTGTTATATAGACCAGACTGGAGTCAATCGCAGAGATCCACCTGTCTCTGCCTCTCAAGCACTGGGACTAAAGGCATGCACCACCAGACCAGGATGTCTTATTTTGGTTTTTGAGACAAGGTCTCATGGAGCCCAGGCTGACCTTAAATTTGGTATGTGCCTGAGGATGACCTTGAAATTCTGATCCTCCTACCTCCACCTCCTGAGTGCTGGGATCGAAGTCATGCCCAAAGAAGTGTTTTTAACAACAATAAAAAAAATGTTTAAGCCAGGTGTGGCAGTACATACCTTTAATCCCAACACTGCAGAGGCAGAAGCAAGTGGATCTCTGTGAGTTCAAGGTCAGCCTCCTCTACATAGTGAATTTCAGGCCAACCAGAGCTATTTAGTGAGATCTTTCTCAAAAAAATGTTTAATAGTGATTTAATGTGATCTTCAGCTCAGTCTGCACATGTGAAAATGTGTGCATACTGAGAAATGAGGCCCTCTGTGGACTTCCTGGTGATAGTCTTCAATGTAATCACCTCGAAAGGATGCTCATGACCAGTCCTTTTTTTCCATTGTTCAAAGTGTCTCTGAAGGGGCTGGAGAGATAGCCTAGTGGTTAAGAGCACCGACTGCTCTTGCAGAGGACCCAGGTTCGATCCCCAGCACCCACATGGTGGCTAAGAACCGTCTGTAACTCCAATTCCAGGAGAACTCCAGTTCCAGGGGAATCCGAGACCCTCTTCTGACCTCCGCGGCATTGCACGACACTGATGCACAAACCTACATGCAGACAGTACATTCATACACATACAAAAATAAATTTAAAAATTTTTCAAGGTGTCTCTGAAATTGCTGTGAGAGCAGCGTGTCAATCGCACAAGGAAATATAGTTTGTGTTCTCCTTCATTATCATGTCTTACAAAATAGAACTCTCCAACTGGATAACCTACCTTGCTCACCAGACTTAAGTCTAAGTGACTTTAGACACTTCCAAAGACAAAAATCTATTCTCAAAGAATAAAGGATCACCAAACTGAATGCGATGGTGCATACCTGTGATCCCAGCACACGAGAATTTGAGGCAGAAGGATTGTGTCATCATAACTAGGAAGGGGGGAGAGAGCACCCAAAATATTTTGAGCAACAGCTAAACTAAGTGTGGGACCCTCTGGGAAATGATTTGGAAGGACACAGCTGCATGCATGTGCACGCACATATTGGCAGACTTGTTTTGAAGTCGTATTACTTTATAGAAGGTCACATTGTATAGTGGTGAACACATATATCTAGAAGTCATTTGGGAATCCAAAACCCTTCTCTAAACCCAGGAGTAATACTGCATGCTTATAATCCCAATACTTAGAAAGCAAGACCAAGAGATCAGAATTTGAGATCAGCATAGGCTGATCACAAATGAGAATTTATCTCCAAAAAAGAAGAAGAGTCAATAAAAAAAAAAAAAAAAAAATATACTATATATATATATATATATATATATATATAAAGAAAGAAAGAATAAAGAGGGGGAATAAAGACTCGTCCACTTCCTAGCCACTGACCATGCTGGGAGGAGGGGAGGAACAGGAGGATCCCAGAGGCTGGATGGCCAGCCAGTTTGGCCAAAACAGGGAGTGCCAGGTTCAGTGAGAGATCCTGTTTCCTCCCCCCCCAAAAAAAAAAAATGGGGAGCTGGAGAGATGGTTCAGCAGTTAAGAGCACTGGCTGCTCTTGCATAGGACCCGGGTTCAGTTCCCAGCACCCACGTGGTGGCTAACAACCAACTGTAACTCCAGTTCCAAGGAATCTGACACCCTCTTCTGTCATCTGTGGGTACTGCACAGCACAGGTGCACTATGTACATGCAGGCAATACATGCATACACATAAAATAAGAAATAAATAAATAAATAAAAATAATAATGGGAGAGTAAGAGAGGAAAACACTTGGTGCAGGTTTGACTTTTATAATATGGATGTATTCTGTACAAATAATTTTTACCTAACCTTGCAACCAAAAAGTTACTGTTTGTAATGTAAACAAGCTTACTGAGCCATGTGCTCTTCTGGTGACCTGGTCGTATGGCCTTTAACCCTCAGGACTCTTCTTTGCCCTCCATCCAATACTATGTGGATATGTGCATATATGGTTTAAATATCAAAACCCTGAAGGCAGCATGCTTTTCTCATTGCAAACAATGATAAAAAGTGAGAACTGTCTATTCCTAGTTGTGTATGTGGTATTCTAGGTCTAGGAATCAAAAGGCAAAAATCCTTCTCTGATAAGGGTAGATATGATTTCCACTTCCCTATTTCATGCTGGAGATACTGTTTCAATGAAGAATGGGCAAGGCCCTTACTCAAGAGCATAGTTTCAAGAGAAATCTGAAGGAACAGGTTCTCAGAGGTTCAGATCCACTCCTGGTCTTAAAATGGATGCCAAGAGCAAAGCTGTTTCTTTATTAAACCATAACCATCATATAGCTTAGAAATGCTACAACCTAAAAAAAAAAAAGAAATGCTACAACCTGACACCTATCTCTGGCCTCCGTGTGCACCCTTACAAATGAGCATACTCATGTACACACATATGCTCATACATGCATATTCACACACATTAATTAGATAATTAATTTTTAAAATTATAATTCCATCTTGATTATAAACCAGTCCTCACAAATTTCTGCATGTCCTTTTTTTGGCACATGAAATCCTCCTTTCATTTGTCTCACAAGGTGGAAATCTAGTAGCACTCTTACACTTTTACTTGGTTGAGAGAGTTTAATTGGAATAGTTACATATAGGCTACAAAGCAGAGATACCTCAATAATGATGACTATGCACATGTAATAGAGTAGATAGAAGTAACTTCTAGACACAGAAATCATATTCTAGGAAAGAACTCATGATTCAAAGGCAGGGCTAGGGGGAATATAATTAACTCTCTTCTTAGCTGAAAAGATAGTAGTTGCCTTGATGAAATAGAAGCCTCACATAGGAAAAATAAACAGTCTCAGTATTTTGGTATCCGAATCCTCGCATTGTATCATGAGCTCCAGTCTCTCGAGTTGGCTCAGGTTTCACTATAATCCCTGTTGCCCAAATCATGGCCCCACAATGAAGACAGCCCTGAGAGGCTAAGCACAGATGGAAGACAAGAAATGGAGTACAGCCAAGCATGCCCAAGAACAAGTTTGCTCTGTATAGCAGATCATGAGACAGGGTTACACCTGCAGAAGACAATGACTCCCCCCAAGAAGACCCCAGAGAGGAGCCTGGAGGAAGACACCTCCAACAAACAGGGAGGAAGTGTCATCTGTCTTCACTCAGCTGATTTTCTGCCTTCTGCAGTACAGCATTTCGGGGGGGGTCCCTTTAATATTTGCCAAAAGCACTAGACACAGCTCAGAACTATAAGGAGTATTCCTATCCCACTAGGAAGAATTTCTGAGTGTTAGCTTCAAAAAAATGATAAAGTGCATACACTGCAAATATAAAGGGTTATATAAATACCTAACAATTGGAGCATTTCTACTACTCTGCCCACAAAAAGCCATTACCTCTGTCTTTATGACAGAAGGTCTAATGTAGCTGAATCTTGCTCAAGTGTAATATTCACTTGAACACTAAGGTCCAATTTTATAGTGGCAATTTTTTATCCCAAATCACAGTCACAACCCAATCCAGTTCTACTATTCTGATACCACATCTTCCCTGAAATAGCTTTTCTTCAGCCATACCCACTTTCCAGCTCACTGCCCTCCTAAATCCCCAGAGCCTAGCCTGGTGCTCAACTCATAGTGTGTACTCAATAAATTATGAGAGGATGGATGAGCACTTCACAATTCCAGCTCCTGTCTCCTCCGAGAGGTGCCCTAAACAGGGAGATAACAATGACAACTGCCATATGAGGCGGGTGCTTCAAGCGTATCATCTCTAATCCTAACCATCACCTTGCAAGTCAGGTAAAATTATTATCTACTTAACATACAGGGAACTGGGTCTTAGATTCAATGAATAACAATTTTACCCAAGAACTCAAAATTATTACTTGCCAGACCTAGGATACAAACCCAGTCTGTATCTGTAGCATCAGAACTCTAACTACCTTGGTAGAGTACTGTCCATCTACAATACTTATTACTATCATGAACTTGGGAAGTTTGCTTAAAGAGATCCTTTACTACCCAATCACAACATCTTTATCTTTCCTCGCTTCATTGCAGAGGTAAGTACAGGTACTTCAACACTTGTCCTTCATCATATCTATTTGGGATTTACATAGACTCAAAGAGGAAAACCAAGTAAGAAAGAGTGAGTTGGAGAGGTAACATAGGACAAAGTGACAGCTTTGCAAACTTGAGGACCTGAGTTCAATCTTCAGAGCACAGGTTTAAAAAAAATAAAACAAAAGCCAGGCATGGCAGTGCATGCTTATAATCCCAGCACTGGGAAGGGATATTCCTGGAGCTGACTTGCCAGATAATTTAGACTATTTACTAAGCTCCAAGCCAGTGAAAGTCTATATCTTGAAAACAAGGTGGCTGGATCCTGAGGAACAGCCTCTGGGGTTATCATTTGGCTTTCACACACATGCACATACATACAAATGAGCTCTTCATTTCTCCTTATTCTGTTCCCCTAAGTGCTCTGTGGCCAAGCCCAACAACAACAGTAAGCCATGTGAAGAACACCTGCTCTATTCAAAGCTGTCCCTCCCTTTCTACTCCACACTCACTCTCCCTGATACAGTCTTCAGTCCTCACATAAATGTCCTCTGAAGGACATGAGAATTGACAGTGGAGTCTGAGACAATGGATACTGAGGTTCTAAAATCAAGTGCTAAATAAATAAAGTTACTCTTACAGTTCTATAAAACACAAATAAATAATTATCCTATATAACTTACATATCAATAATTGGTATATAAATTATGCACAAAATAGGTCTAGTGAGATGGCTCAGTGGGTAAAAGCATGTACCACACCAGCATGGCAAACTGAGTTTAATCCCCAGAAAGAGAGAACTGATTACACAGATTTGCTCTCTGGCCTCCGAATGCATGCTATGGCATGTGTGTGTACACAAACACACACACACACACACACACACACACACAATTTTTAATTATACATAAATAACGTATAAATAAAATTATCCCAAGATCAGCCAGGGCAGAGGGCCTGATACACTTCAGCCCCAGGTGCTTCCTGAAATCTCCCCCTTTGAAATTCACCCATGGATGAGCTTGCAGCTTTTAAGGATCTATCAATTGTTAAAAGTAGATCCAGGGTTCCTTGCTGGCTAGCTCTCCTAGTGGCTGCTACCATCTTTGGCTGACATGGAAACCCAGCTTCTCTGGCCTCCCCACTTGAGACTAAAGACCAAGAATCTTCCAGGCCTTCGGTGCCAGAGTAAGACTGTGAAAGCATCCAGTTTCTTAAGTGAGAAGTTACGGCTCAACCTCTCTAGTTTGAAGACAGCCATTGTTGGACTCTCCTGAAGGAATCATGTCTCAGTCCAGTTCCACTTCCAGCTCCGGCTCCAGCACCCGCTCTGGCTCCAGCCCCAGCTCCTCTTCCGCATCCAGCCGCTCAGGAAGTTCCAGCACATCGGGAAGCTCCAGTTCCAGCAGCTCCTCCAGTTCTCCAAGCCCTTCTCGACTAAGACATGACAATAGACGGCTTCCCCACTCCAAATCTAAACCACCCAAAAGAGATGAAAAGGAGAGGAAAAGAAAGAGTCCTCCCCCTAAACCCACCAAAGTGTACATTACGAGGCTCACCAGGAATGTGACCAAGGATCACATCATGGAGATATTTTCCACCTATGGGAAAATTAAAAGGATTCACATGCCTGTAGAAAGGATGCATCCTCACCTATCCAAAGGCTATGCACATGTGGAATTTGAGAATCCAGATGAAGCCGAGAAAGCGCCGAAACACATGGATGGGGGACAAATTGACGGCCAGGAGATTACTGCTACTGCTGTCTTGGCCCCTTGGCCTCGGCCACCCCCTTGTCGATTTAGCCTTCCCAGGAGAATGCTGCCACCACCTCCCATGTGGCACAGGTCACCTCCAAGGAAGAGGAGGAGGTCTGGCTCCCCAAGACGCAGATCCCCTGTGCACAGGAGGTCCCGCTCTTCTGTCCACTGCGGCCTCCACAGGAGCCTTTCCGACTTCAATTCCTCACAATAAGCAAGGCCACTAAAGCTCACGCCTGTAACTTAAGTTCCTCCGGCTCAGTTTTGTCACTTTTCTAGCCAAAGGAGGATGAGTAGGGAAGGATCCCGGCCCAGGGGTCTTTGAAGACAGCAGTTGAATATTTCCTCTGCAGGAAGATTTTTTTTTACAGGAAGATCCTTGATGCAAAATTGGAACAAGACTGTGCCCATCTCCTCAAAGATATGAGAGACAGCTTTTTAACCTTCCAATATGGACTGAGGACTCATGTCTCTTCAAGAACCCTCCAAACCTTCAATGCCAGATGGGGACTACTGAGATACCCAGTTTGTGGACTAAAGAGCTAAGGGGATTTCAGCCTCACAGAAATATGGACTGCCACTGTCGGACTACCTGGGCCATCTCATGGAGGCCAGTACAGGGGTATTGAGATAGTATGAGTGCTTACTGGACTTCATTTGGGGGACCGTGGGACAGAAAGACCCCAATGTGGAGCAAAAGTGCAGGATTGATGGTTGTTTGGGATTGCCAAGGAGGAATCTTGGAGCACTTCCCTAAGGAAAACATGACATCTTTTAGGGGAAAAAAGTCCTTCCAATTCAAGTGATATGTGTATGTATGTATATATATAATATATATATATTATATATATATATAACTATGTATATATATATGTATATATACTGTAGCAATACAAGTTGGAGAGAACAACAACAAAAGAACTGAAAAACAAAACAAAACTGGAAAGACTCAGAAAAAGATGCAGGACATGTATGGCAGAGTGCAGGGACTCGGGTGGGGTGGGGGGCATGGAAAGGGAAGCGACTCTAGATTCGATTGAGAAATGATGTGTGACTTATGGAAAAAGTTTAATAGCAATAAAAAATAAAAATAAAATAAAAATAAAATTATCCCTAAAACTACCCACAAAAATACATTGTTTATGATCTTGTATGTTGAGATGTGAAATCAGCATTCTCACCAGGAAGTAATTTTTAAGAACCATCAGGCTGAAAGGAAAGTCTAGATGGAAATGCTGGCACATCCCATTCGCTCTGCGAGTCTGAACATTCCAGGGAGCTGGCAGGATTTATGGTATTCTTTTCTAATGCACAATAGACACCTTTGAAACATGCTAAAAGTGTCTTTATTGCCGCAACATCTTACTCCAGGGAAAGTTCTGGAACCAGAGAGCAACTTCAGTCCTTGAGGGGTGACAGAGCTGCCCAATCACCTGCCCAGACAGAGCCAATAAATCCAGGGATAAGCACAGCCCAGTTTCTCAAACTGAGGTCTCTGGTACATTAGGAAGAAATAATAAGAAAGCAACTCATCAGAAAACTGGCCTTTTGAAACTACTCACCTCCATCACTCACAGCTATGTCTATACCTATTTCTTTTTCTTTTTATTATTGTCATTTCTTTTTTCTTGTGTCTTTTGTTCTTGACATAACCCTTTCTTAAACATGTTGTTGTCCTTAGAACATAGCACAGATCTTAATGACATCCACAAATCTCCCTAGACTTTTTCTTTTCTTTTGAAGCTTTCTTATTTCCTTCTCTGTTTACTCATAACCAGTCAGTGATTTAAGGGTGAAAGATCACATTCTGATCCTTCAATATTATACCCAACTTTTGTATTCCTACTTCCCTTTTCTTCTTATTGATCAAAGTTATAGATGTCTCAGAAATGCTGCCTGGTTGAATGCTAACTCGTACATTCTGAACAGAAAAACAGTATGTCTGAAGATGATGCAGCACATCCCATCAAGCTGAGAAGGAGACGCTGGGCCTGCAGCTCAGGGCTCGGTGACACCCCAACAGCATCACATGAGCAAGATAATTTTCATCTTATTGTGTCCATTTTCTGAATAACCTTCAAAATTTTTAAGTAATGTTCACCAATTTTTATAAGCAAATCCCCTTAGTAGGTACAGAAAAGGACACCAGTTTAATCTGATAAAGAGCCAAGAAAAAAAAATAGAGGAAGAATCTTCTTGAGGTGATGAGGGAACCCAGAAACTCTAGACTAGAATTGAACTTGGTCAAGAAGTCAAAGTCCTGAAAAAGAAAAAGCTGTAAAGCTTCGATTGAAATTCCATTGCTGGTTATATTTATATGCCTATTCAAGTGCTCATAAAGGAAAAGCGTTTTTATTAAGAACACCGTAGATCACTTGCAGTACATTTCCCTGTGCTTTCCTTTACTCCTTCCTCCATCTTTCTATAATGATAGAAATTAAAGGGCAGAGGCATCAGGTAGCAATGATGGATTTTCACAGCTATTTGGCCTGTGCCGCAACAAACCTTAATATTATTTTAGCGATGTGAGTTATTTGACCTAGAAGGATCAGGCTGTTCGATACATGCAGTGGTAGTCCTGAGGAATTAGCTTTCTTAGCCTGGGGCAATCAATAGATTGACAAACTAGCCTTTTTTAAGTCGAAGGCTTATTTTATAGGAATATTAAGTTTGCAGTGTTCCTTACAACAAAGCCTGCACCAAAGGTTTCACAGCTAAAAGCACTCACAGAGCGCTTTTATATCTTTAAAGAGGTTCTCATATACACAGAGCCAACCAAGAGTGTGGGGGAGGGAGCGCTAAGACACATAGCCATTCATGTGAAATAACTATGGATAGGTTTAAAAATACACAAACAGAACCTTGAACATCTGAGAGGGGGGAATGGCACCTCATGCGAATTTTCCTGTGGCTATTGCAACTTCAAACAATGCTCCTCTGGTTATTTTGGAAAACATTATGTGGGAAGCAAAGTAAGACGTGAGTAAAAGATGAAAAGCTGTGATAATGGGGAAAAGTGTTTCGCCATTTTCAGTCTCACACAGAGCTTTCATGACCCAATCATATCCCTCTGTGTCCAGAGGTCGAAAAGTACTTCATGGTCATAGGCAGCTTGCCTGGGACTGCAGAGGTCCTTCTGGCAAAGCATCCCTTTATGCATTTGGAAAGGAAATGGAGGAAGAACTATCTGGGATACAGATTTCCAAGCCTTGTCAGACATATGCCACCATTAGCCTCCTGATCAGTCACAGTTTAACTGCATCTCCCATAGAAAGCTAATACAAAATGGCAGTGCCTTAAGTCATTCATTAAAGGCTACAAGGAAATGCATTTGAAAATGGGCTGTTTCCCAAAGGGAAAAAAAATATTCCTCCAGTGGACTCCTGCATATTACCAGGGATTTGCTGCTTCTGAGGATGTGTGCGACCGGCCCCACTTGCCCAGATTTTTAAGTATCCTTATTGAAAAGACAGGACCCCATGCAGTGAGTTTTGATTAGAAACTCTTATCAATGCTCTCCTAATACCAAGCTGGTGTTTTCAAAGGGTATTGTTAGAGAGGTCTGTAAATTCCTGGCTGCAGAACTATAATATTTCAAACAAAGGATATCATAAATTACAAAATGTGCAAGAAATTATTCGATTAAAAAAGACAGTGTGAGCTATTTCCCTCAAGAATATATTAATAGCCCCCCCCCAACTGATCCCTCTGGTATCCAGGCAGGGTGAAATCGAGCTTTTTCCAAGCAATCCACAGCAACGCCAATGCCAGAGAACGGAACTGGAGGAGGAAAATCAGCGCCCAGGAGGAGCAGGCACAGCGGTAACGAGGAGCATTGATTACACTCCAAATCAATGCGAGACGCTGACAGGGCTCTGTGGTAGGAAAAGCCGGCAACCAAATTGCGTCTCCTGAGCCCTGCCCGTCAGTAGGTGTTACTATTCATACATGCAAATCAACAAGAACCAAGCGCAGAAGAGAGATTAAAGCGAGAGTCAGACAGGAAAGACTTTAGCTTGGGCTGTGGATGGGGTGGCAAGCATTAACATAAGCAGAAGCCCGGAAATCGTCCTTCATTCCAGTTCACAGGTGCTTTTAAAAAAGTAAAGCACAGATTCCTTTATATTAAAGCTGCCTAAATTTTGTTTTGTCATTCAACAGCTGTTCTTTCACATTCTGGTTAATCCCCCTAAATCTCCATCTTGATTAGTCTAATTATGCAATGGGGCATCTACTTAAAATCTAATTCTAACCTTGAAATTAGTTCAGCAGTACCTACACAGGCTGTTATCCTATTCTATGGGTCGTACCCCATCTGAGAGTTAGCAAATCTAGGGATGTATGTGGTACGTGGAATAATTACTCAAATGCCTTGGTGACGTGGGGCAGAGGAAACTCCAGAAGGAGATGGCACTGGCATAAGGTTTTCTGTGATGAAGTCTGTGTGCTTTCCCTGAGATATGAAAACTGACTTCTCATTAGGTTTATGCATATTCAACACCACTACATTTATCAGCTCGTGGAGGTAAGATGAAGTTCCACAGCCAACATCAAAAAGGGAATTCTTCTCCCTAGAGAAGTCAATGGTAGACCAAGGCATGAGCACCCCAGGAACACTGGCAATGCCCCTAGGAAACGCATGTTATAACCAGCCTGGACTAACTGAAGGGTCATTACCAATCCTCAACTTACTGTAAAGCTCACACAGAGGAGTAGCAAGCAGCCAGAAGACATGTATTCTGACATAGCTGAGCCTGGCTTCCCCTAAAATTAAAACAGACCTCGTAAAGACAACCAGAATAGTTCCAGGAGCACTATCCCACCTCTTCCATTTGGGTGGGGAAAACATCTCTTCTTTCAAATTCTATCAATGAAAGCTGTTTTAATGGAAAATCTCTGCCAGCTCTGAGGTGTTTTGCAGTGATAAGCAATTGCCATTTACATTTACACATGCATCCATACACACTGGTTCACTTACTCTCAATCTACCATCAAGAACTCCTCCCAACCAGAAATCCATTGCCATGACAAATTCATCATCCATTTAAAAAAAAAAAAAAAAAAACTCTTGAACTGGTGAAGTGGCCCAGTGGGTAAAGACTTGCCACTAAGCCTAATGACCTGAGTTCAGTCTTCAGGCCCCACATGGCAGAAAGAGAGAACTAATTCCTAGAGGATGTTCTCAGACCTCCACATCCACACTGTGGCACATGGGCCCACAAACATACATTCACACACAAAAAAAAAGGTAAATAAATGTTTATTTTTAATATACGATAACAATTATAATCTCTGCTTGGCTATGAAATGTCCTAGCTATTTTTGCCAAAGATGTTAAAGTGATCTCAGAGAGATCAGATTTCTCTTCAGAGCTGTAAGACAGTGTCCTGAATAGCTAAAGTAAAGCTCTGTTCCCAAAATAAGTGTTTGATCAAAATCTAACTGGGGGGTTGGGGTAGAGGGCTGGAGAGATGGCTTAGTAGGTAAGAGCACTGGTTGCTCTTGAAGAAGACCTGGGTTCAGTTCCCAGCACCCACATGGCAGCTAACAACTGTCTGTAACTCCAGTTCCAGGAGATCTAACACCCTTTTCTGGAGTCATGCATGACACAGGTGGACTTACATACATGCAAGCAAAACATGCATACACATAAAATAAAATAAAAAATAAAATACTTTTTAAAAAATGAATTTAGCTTGAGGGCTAGAGAGAGGACACGGGGGTTAAGAGCACTGGCTGCTCTTGCAGAGAAGCCAAGTTCAATTCCCAGCAACGACATGGTAACTAACAATTATCTGTAACTCCAGTTCTAGGGGATCCAATATCCTCATCTGGCCTCCTCAGGCACTGCCTGACACAGGTGCACTTATACACATGCAAGACAAAACACTCATAAAATAAAAATAATAAATTTAAAAACATTTTTAATTCAGTTGGCATTTTGGAAAAAAATGTATACTTTTCAAAAACTGAAAGATCGGGGCTGGAGAGATGGCCTAGCAGTTAAGAGCGCAGACTGCTCTTGTGGAGGACCCGGGTTCGATCCCCAGCACCCACATGGCAGCTAAGAACCGCCTTTAACCCCATTTCCAGGGGAATCCGAGACCCTCTTCTGACTTCAGTGGCATCGCAAGACATGGGTGCACAAACCTACATGCAGACAGTACATTCATACACATACAAAATAAATAAAATTTTTTTAAAAATTAAAAAAAAAAACAAAAACTGAAAGATGATCCACATCACAGAAGGAAAGAAGTAGTGTCCTTCAGCCATCTCCTGCCATGTTCCCACACCTCTATCTCCAATGACATTTGTATCCCAACATCAAACTGGCCAGGACTATACCCTCTCAATTCCAACCTGGGGTACAGCCCTGGCCAGTCCAAACTAAAAGACCAATTTGGCTAATAGAAACCTGGAGTCTGTGCTCTCTTTTTCTCCCAGTGGTCTGGCACCACAACAATATAATGTAAATACTATGTAAATTGTTGTTATGCTATACTATTCAGGAAATAATTACAAGAGGACAAATCTGAAGTGTGTTCAGTATGTGTACAACAATTGTAGACCTAACTACAACTTCAATCTGTAGTTGATTGAATCTATGGATACAGAAGGCCAACTGTATTTGGCATCTGAAAAAGACCTGAATTGGAGAGGTCTAATTGGTGTATCTGGTTTGAATTTTTGTGTGCTCTCAAATTCTTATGTTAAAATCCTGACTCCTAATGTGATGGCATTATGAGATAAGGTCTTTGGAGGAGATGGGTCTTAAGGGCAGAGGCAACGTCATTGGCATTAATGTCCTTACAAAAGTGACCCCAAAGAGCTAGCTTAGCCCTTCCCTCATGTGAAGACACAGACAGAGGTGCCTTATGAACCAAGAAGCCAACCCTAACCAAACCCCGTACCTTCTGGCACCTTGATCTTGATCTGTCCATGTTGAACAAATTGTTTATGGCAATTTATCATAGCAGGTTGAATGCACTAAAATAGCCATCATGCAACCTTAAAGAATGAATGTAACATATTGTCGCATCCCCCTTCGTCCAGCGAAAGAAGACACAACACGAGAGCGATCTTCCTCGAGCAGTTTATTCGGGTAACCTTACATCCACTCTCCTTCTCTCCCTTCCTGGTTCACCACCTATAAGGCATGTCACAACCAATCGACTTCCACCACGTGGGTCTCAAGGATAGGATATCTCTATGCGGAACAGAGGGCTTCAGCAAAGCCAAACCAAATAAGGACATGTTTGCTGCATGGAGCGCTCACCCCCGTGGGGGTGGGAGGTGGAAACCGGCGCCATCTTTGAGGCGNAGAAAGGGAAAAAAAGAAGAAAAAAAAGGAAAAGGGAGAAAGGGGGGAAAGAGAGGCGAAGAAGGAAAAGAGATTGAGCCGATGCTCGCGACATTGTAAAAAATGTTCATCAATTTGCCCACTTCTGCCGCAACATCCCTGGGGATAACCCAGGGGTCTCCTCCCCGCATGTCTGTGTGATACTGCCTCAGGAATTACACTAAGGAGTGCCTTCAAAAACAAAAGGGGGGAATAGCCTCTGGCCTCCTCCAAAGGAAAGACTATATAAGTTAAATTTAGATAAGCACGGGAGGTCAGCTGCTGACAGGCACACCAAACAGACAACACTTCAAAGGGCTTGTAATGTGGAAAGAATACTTACAGGAAAATGGTATGGCCCGACCCGGTCCTAACATGGGCGAGAGGAGCTCTGTGTTTTTCCTCAGGATCATCAACAACCTCTTTGGATCCTGGAAAGGCTCACCCGAGTGGTTCAAGATGTGGAAGTGTGGGATACTCGTGATGATGGTGCCATGGCCCATGGCTGATGATGAAGAGCTTCGTTGGGGGCTGATGACAGTGTTCCCTAAACCTATCCCAGTCACCCATTCAGCGCAAGTATTCCCCTGCCTTTTTACAACCAATGATAACATGGAGGTCCCTTCTTTTTTTACAATTAGATGACATGTAGCGTAGTACAAGAACCCAGACACCTGCCCTAAACGGATTACTGTACTTCCAATGATTACTAACATACCCAGGACAGTGATTGTGTACGTATGCATAACCAGACAGGAGGCTGGTTTGATGCACCCCCCCGGGGACCAGCCGGTCCAATGCTACATGGTTCAGGGGAGCTTGGCACTTTCAAACCGTGCCTGTATGCGTATGGCCCCCCTTTGTGTCCTTGTATATAATGGAAGCTATTAAAGAAATAATGTCACCTGTGGTAACAGGATTTTTCTATGCTTTATGCTGGAATGCTACACCTTTCCTCTAGCGGTGATATTTCATGGATATTTATAATCATTTCAAAACAGGCATTACGTGCTATACAGATAGCACAGTTGGGGTGTGAAGGGAGACATTCTGGGCTCTATATTACCTCTGTACCTTTTAAGAATCTGACCATGCAGCTAATCTATACACAGTCTCTCACATCATTTAACAGGAAACTGGTCCAGGGAACTCGACTCCTATTGGAAGAACTCCACTCATCCATCGTGCACATCACTCTACAGAGTAGATCTGTGTCATGTCTGAAGGTTTTATCTCCTGGATGTTGAAGGCGGTGTCTCACCTACAGCAGTGGGCTGGAATAGCGGGTTTGGGTTGCGTATAATCCTGCACGGGCATTGTGTCTGTGGTGTCTGATGGAATGCGAACAATCAGCGCAGAGAAAAGACGTTCTTCGTGCAGGCTCTTGCCGCTATTGACTGGGCAGTTCACCTCAAGTTTGGCTTGGCATGCATAATGTTGTTCGTATCTTTCCTCTTCCTGTGGTGTCTTTGTAAAATGAAAGTATCTCGACAGCGAACATGGCTTCTAGCACAGCTTTTGCTGCCATTGAAGATGGACATTCCCCACAAGCTTGGCTCTCAATTATGCAAAAATCTTAAAGGTCGTGTTGCCCCTGAATGTCTTCACGATCTACTCCAGAGACGGGCAACTTTCCTTCTACCTAAGCATGGAACCCTCAGGGTGATGGGGTATCCTATGATGGGTTTAATGAAGGAATGATCCTAAGACAAGGGGGATTGTTGAATTCAGCCATTGCGGCCTCGAGACCATGCTCTCTATTAAACAAAAAAGGGGGAACTGTTGGGAGCTGCGGAGTGCCAAAAAAAAAAAAAAAAAAACTCTTGAACTGGTGAAGTGGCCCAGTGGGTAAAGACTTGCCACTAAGCCTAATGACCTGAGTTCAGTCTTCAGGCCCCACATGGCAGAAAGAGAGAACTAATTCCTAGAGGATGTTCTCAGACCTCCACATCCACACTGTGGCACATGGGCCCACAAACATACATTCACACACAAAAAAAAAGGTAAATAAATGTTTATTTTTAATATACGATAACAATTATTATCTCTGCTTGGCTATGAAATGTCCTAGCTATTTTTGCCAACGATGTTAAAGTGATCTCAGAGAGATCAGATTTCTCTTCAGAGCTGTAAGACAGTGTCCTGAATAGCTAAAGTAAAGCTCTGTTCCCAAAATAAGTGTTTGATCAAAATCTAACTGGGGGGTTGGGGTAGAGGGCTGGAGAGATGGCTTAGTAGGTAAGAGCACTGGTTGCTCTTGAAGAAGACCTGGGTTCAGTTCCCAGCACCCACATGGCAGCTAACAACTGTCTGTAACTCCAGTTCCAGGAGATCTAACACCCTTTTCTGGAGTCATGCATGACACAGGTGGACTTACATACATGCAAGCAAAACATGCATACACATAAAATAAAATAAAAAATAAAATACTTTTTAAAAAATGAATTTAGCTTGAGGGCTAGAGAGAGGACACGGGGGTTAAGAGCACTGGCTGCTCTTGCAGAGAAGCCAAGTTCAATTCCCAGCAACGACATGGTAACTAACAATTATCTGTAACTCCAGTTCTAGGGGATCCAATATCCTCATCTGGCCTCCTCAGGCACTGCCTGACACAGGTGCACTTATACACATGCAAGACAAAACACTCATAAAATAAAAATAATAAATTTAAAAACATTTTTAATTCAGTTGGCATTTTGGAAAAAAATGTATACTTTTCAAAAACTGAAAGATCGGGGCTGGAGAGATGGCCTAGCAGTTAAGAGCGCAGACTGCTCTTGTGGAGGACCCGGGTTCGATCCCCAGCACCCACATGGCAGCTAAGAACCGCCTTTAACCCCATTTCCAGGGGAATCCGAGACCCTCTTCTGACTTCTGTGGCATCGCAAGACATGGGTGCACAAACCTACATGCAGACAGTACATTCATACACATACAAAATAAATAAAATTTTTTTAAAAATTAAAAAAAAAAACAAAAACTGAAAGATGATCCACATCACAGAAGGAAAGAAGTAGTGTCCTTCAGCCATCTCCTGCCATGTTCCCACACCTCTATCTCCAATGACATTTGTATCCCAACATCAAACTGGCCAGGACTATACCCTCTCAATTCCAACCTGGGGTACAGCCCTGGCCAGTCCAAACTAAAAGACCAATTTGGCTAATAGAAACCTGGAGTCTGTGCTCTCTTTTTCTCCCAGTGGTCTGGCACCACAACAATATAATGTAAATACTATGTAAATTGTTGTTATGCTATACTATTCAGGAAATAATTACAAGAGGACAAATCTGAAGTGTGTTCAGTATGTGTACAACAATTGTAGACCTAACTACAACTTCAATCTGTAGTTGATTGAATCTATGGATACAGAAGGCCAACTGTATTTGGCATCTGAAAAAGACCTGAATTGGAGAGGTCTAATTGGTGTATCTGGTTTGAATTTTTGTGTGCTCTCAAATTCTTATGTTAAAATCCTGACTCCTAATGTGATGGCATTATGAGATAAGGTCTTTGGAGGAGATGGGTCTTAAGGGCAGAGGCAACGTCATTGGCATTAATGTCCTTACAAAAGTGACCCCAAAGAGCTAGCTTAGCCCTTCCCTCATGTGAAGACACAGACAGAGGTGCCTTATGAACCAAGAAGCCAACCCTAACCAAACCCCGTACCTTCTGGCACCTTGATCTTGATCTGTCCATGTTGAACAAATTGTTTATGGCAATTTATCATAGCAGGTTGAATGCACTAAAATAGCCATCATGCAACCTTAAAGAATGAATGTAACATATTGTCGCATCCCCCTTCGTCCAGCGAAAGAAGACACAACACGAGAGCGATCTTCCTCGAGCAGTTTATTCGGGTAACCTTACATCCGCTCTCCTTCTCTCCCTTCCTGGTTCACCACCTATAAGGCATGTCACAACCAATCGACTTCCACCATGTGGGTCTCAAGGATAGGATATCTCTATGTGGAACAGAGGGCTTCAGCAAAGCCAAACCAAATAAGGACATGTTTGCTGCATGGAGCGCTCACCCCCGTGGGGGTGGGAGGTGGAAACCGGCGCCATCTTTGAGGTGTGGCACTCCGCAGCTCCCAACAACATATAATATCAGAAAGCTTATAAGAGTGGTTGCCCAAACCCAGAAAGTCGGTTGGGGAAAGAAAGGAAGAAGAGAAGATGGGTAACAAGTGCGGCAATGCAGTCGGACAGGAGGAGCATCATCAGTAGCACAGTCGGGTTACTGACAACCATAACTGCTGATTCAAAACAGCTAGTAGAAATGATGCTTCTGAAGTGATGAATCTGAAAACCACCCTGATCTGATCCTTATATTTACATACATGAAATGCTACATTGTAGCTTATAAATATATACAATTGCTAGGTCAATTAGATTTTCAAATTTTTTAGAAGTTACTCTTCTCAACCATTTCTATGAGAAAATAGTTTTCCATTACTCTTGTCATATTCAATGATGGTAATACTCTTTCTAGATAAATCTCAGAGATACCTTCATCCAAGTGGAAGCAGTTGTTTTTGTGAAGAATTTCTCTCTTTCACACAACTGACATTCACTGTGGTTGTTTTCAAATATGTCCACAAATGACTTGCTCTGCCTATCTTTGGTGGAGCTCAGATCCTCTCCTTTGAGAGCAGACTGTATTCAGTGACTGTGTTAGCTACTTTTTTTCATAAGTATGAAAAATACCTGACAAAAGCAGCTAAAGAAAAGAAAGATAGGTTGTTGGCTCACAGTGTCAGAGGGTAATCCTTTAGGTAAGGAGAGCATGACAGAGGAAAGGACTCTGCTTGTGGAGACAGAAATGGGAGGCAGCTGATCACATCGTGCTCACTATTGGGAAGCAGAGAGCAGCGAATGCTAATGCTCAGGTGGCTTCCTCCTGTTTTCTTTTTTATTTATTTATTTATTTAGTCTGGGAGAGTCCAGCTGCATCCAAAGCATATCTTCCCTCAGTTAAACCTGTCTGGAAACACCTCACAGACATGCCCAGAGCTGTGTACCTTACTCGGGTAATTGCAAGCCAGTAAGACAGCAACGAAGACAAACCATCACCATGCTGTCTTCTAAACAAATGCACTATGGCAAAAATGATGGAACACGACCTCCAAAGAGGGTCAGGACATACACTGTCACTGTCATATTACTCTCTCTTGGCTTACTTACTTCAGGGAAACCAGTTGCTAACTTGTAAGTATACCCACCCCAATTTAGAAACAGTGCCCACCTTAGCAAAGTAAAGTTTTCTTCTTATTTTTGTCTTTTGGAGGGTAACGATTGAAATAGAGTCTCCCTTAGGCCCAGCTGGCCTGGAACCCACCATGTAGTTCAGGCTGGCCTTCATCTCACACAGATCTGCCTTATGTGCCATAGCTCCTGGCTCTATGTCGTCTTCAAGTTCGTAAATTTGCCAGATGTATGAATAAGAAACCTCATGACTTGGGTCTTTGGGCTCTATTGGAGCCTTCAGAAGACAGCAGCCCTGGCCAAAGGAACTGCAGGAAAGGCCCTGAGGAAAAACCACCACCAAAACCTCTCCTCAATTCCCGGCCATGGGAACTCTGTAAGGTAATGTTATTGCTAAGCCAGAGCTTGGAGCAATTTGTTGTATAACAACAGATAACTAATAAATTGACCATTGTCAAGAAAAATGTATTGGGCATCTACCCTGATAGCCATGTACACATGGCCCACACTTATACACACAGCATCCATCTAACAAGTCATGCTTTTACTTCAATGGCTTTCATGGACCCAGCAGGAAAGTTTGGGAACAGAACTGTTGTTCAGACTAACAACTAAGTCATTTAGAGAAAACAGGTTTTCCCCACCCACTCTTTTCTTCATTCTACAAAGAAATTTGTTTGTCACTTAGCAGCAAGGCATGCCATTATCACAGGTGTCTTTGAAATCTGACACTGTGTGGTATTCATGCTTTGTCCTGTTTGTTGCCTCCTAAATGCGACTGAAACAGAAACACAGCAACATTTTCAAATGGGCCAAGAAGTAAACTCTTAGAAGAAAACTGTCACCTGATTTTACTGGCAGCACACAACTAAGGTTTTTACTAACAAGGCACACATATATATTCCTGGCACCTGCTTATTCCAAATGTTATGTCTCCCTGGCTCTTCATTAACAATACAGATCAACATCCAAGACCCATGAACAGGGAAAGAATGCAAGTGTCAACGGAATGCCCATGACTGCAGACGGCACAGAGGAACTCCAGCTGTTCAGAAAATTTCATCCTGAACTGACCAGCTCTTTCTTTCGTCTGACTTCATGTTTCTTTCTTTCTTAAAACAAATAGTTTATGGGGCTGGAGAGATGGCCTAGCGGTTAAGAGCGCCGACCGCTCTTGCAGAGGACCTGGGTTCGATCCCCAGCACCCACATGGCGGCTGAGAACTGTCTGAAACTCCAATTCCAGGAGAACTCCAGTTCCAGGGGAATCCGACACCCTCTTCTGACCTCCGCGGCATTGCACAACACGGGTGCACAGACCTACATGCAGACAGTACACTCATACACATACAAAAATAAATAAAATTAAAAAAAAAACAGTTTATTTATCATTTGCACCTTATGTGTATGAATGTATTGCCTGCATGTAGGTGCACCTGTGTCATGCAATGCCAAGGAGATCAGAAGAGGGTGTTAGATCCCCTGGAACTGGAGTTACAGATGGTTGTTAACCACCATGTGGGTGTTGGGAACTGAACTCTAGTCCTCTGCAGGAGCAGCCAGTGCTCTTAATAACTGAGCCATCTCCCTAGTCCCCAGGTGTTTCTTTCTAAAGGAGACCTAAGAAACTGCCTACCTCCCAGCTGTCTTGATTCGGGATCTGAAGGTTGCAGCCCCAATTCAGGGGAGGGTTTCACTTATATAGGCAAAAAACATATCCTGGTGGACTTTTTGAGAAATTCCAGTCCAACAATAAAAAGCTAAAAAATAAAAAATAAATTAAAAAAAACCTAAAACTTTAGTTCCTTCAGCTAAGATAAGTAGTTAACCAGGGACCACAAAATAGACAGTTGTAAAAGTTAAGATAATCAGTTAACAGGGAGGTCACAAGACATCTGTGGACAGGAGATATAAAAGTCAAGATAACCACCTGGCTATTACTGGATTTGATCAAAAAAGTAAGTCACCAAAATAAAATGGAATTACCTAGGCTGTGTATACCATCACATAAGTAGAACCTCTCTCCAGGTAACCATTCCAATTGACAAAGATCTGAGGTCTTGAGTCCTGCTTAAGTATCAAGCCTGAACACTGAGGAATTGTGGGAGTCTCTGGGCTTGGGTGTTGCCCATTCATACACCAAAGGAAAAAAAAATAATAAAGTGGAAAGAAAAAGGGGGGAAGGAAAGGAAGGGAGGAGGGAGGAAGGAGAGGGAGGAAAGAATAGGCAACAAATAGATCAAAGAATCCTCTGACTGCTGCTGAGTTTCAAGGGAGAGGCTCAGCACGCTTAGAAGCAGTATGACAGCCTGGCTTTGAATCCTGGCTTGGCTGTTTCTCAGGTTCATGACTCTTTGCAAGCCACTTAATCTCTTTGAGCTTCAGGTTCCCAGCTCCCCCGATACCCAAGGTTTAAATGAGGCAGTCTAAGTAAAGCACTAAGCAGAACCTGGCCTACAGCCTGTGCTTCAGAGACATTAGCTGCTACTGATTTTATCATAATTGCATGGCTAAATGGCCATTGAAGAACTGTGTCTCAGTAGCCCCCTGGGAACTAAGGGACAAACCACCCTGTTCTCCATGTTTCCCTGTCTTGCAGAACCCTCTAGTCATCTAATTTCTTTAGCTGAACAATACCCGAGAATCCTATTGCAGTCTAGGAAGGTGTATTAGTCACTTTTCTGTTGCTGTGATAAAGCACCATGACCAAGGAACTTATAAAAGGAAGAGTTTATTTGAGCTTACGATTGGCGGTTCCAGGGAATTAGAGTCCATTGTGGCAGGAGGCATGGCGGCTGGATCTGGAGTAGCAAACCGAGGGTCACATCTCACAAAGAGCACAGGAAACAGAGAGAGGGCGACTGTAGACCACGAGGTTTGTTAAAACTCACTAAGCCTGCCCCCAGTGACACACTTCCTCCAGCATGGCCACACACCCCAAGACCTCCGAAAACAGCGCCACCAACTGGAGACAAATGTCTGAATACCTAGAGCCTATGGGGGACACTCATTCAAACCACCACAGAAGGCAAACCATTGAAGAACTTTGAGTATAACTAGTACTACTCATGGTGGGTCCAGACACCTGGGTGGAAAGAAAAGAACTCCCCAAACTCTGGTCCAAAGGAGGCTGGGACTCAGCCACAAAGAGCAGCATTAGTTTCCCATAACTAGTTTGAAAGGGGCATACTCTCAAAACCCCGGACAGGCTGGGAATGGTAGTGCACACTTGGAATACTTGCCCTTGGGAAGCAGAGGCAAGAGAATCACTGCTAGTTCTTTCTAGAACAGCCTCGGCTACATAGTGAGTTCCAGGCCAGACTAGGCTATATATTTAGACGCTGCCTCTTGGAGCTGGAAAGATGGCTCAGTAGTTAAGAGCACTGGCTGCTCTTGCAAAGGATCTGGATTCCATTCCCGGCACCAACATGCAGATAACAACTCTCTCTAACTCCAGTTCCAGGGGATCCAACATCCTCATCTGGCCTCCATGAGTTGCATGAGGGCCACTTACATACATGAAGCAAAACATTCATACACACAAAATAAAAATAAAAGACCCTGTCTCAAACACACACACACACACACACACACACACACGCACACACACACACACACACACGAAGGCCATGTCATTAAAAAAATAAAAAACACTCCCTCCCAAAAAAAGAAACCCAACCACAAATAGCCTCATGAGAGGTATTCCCTCCAGGGCTAGCCTTCTGTATCAGCAGATCTAGTCAGACACTTGCCAGACCTGGTTTCTTGGGCATCTAAGAGGCTTTTGAGAATTTGATGTTTATCAAACATAGAGTTTGATTACATAATTAGATTTTCATTTCAATGTGACTGGAAGAAGTAACCCCAAAGAGCTGATCTCAGACCATCCATCCTGAGAGGAAGGTTTAAGGGGGTTAGACAGAAAGGGGGAGTAGGCAGAAGACGGCAGGTGGGAGATGAGTGAACAGTGGGACAGGACAGTGTGGCCAGAGCCAGCATGACACATACGCTGTAAACTGACGAAAGCAGTGATGAGGAGCAAGAGAGAAGAGACCTAGAAATCTAGCAAAGTAGGATAAAGATCTGACTCCAGGTGAAGGAGACTTAGAAGGAGGGGCCAAAGACTGGCCATAAACGCCTTCCAAGACAGGGCAACCACGCACACACGCCTCCAGGAAATTCTTGAGTCAAAGTCACCATCAAAGGAGACCTGTGTCTCCCAGAAGTAAGCCTGCCTTGCTGTCCCTCCCACATTTAGTCATTTGTGGAGAGCAGCCACCGGGACACGGCCTTAGCAGAAGTGTGTTGAACTGCCGAGCTTAGGAGTCGGCAACTTCCGCCAAGTATGTTTCCTGCCACCAGAGACCTGACAGGTGAATCCCACAGTTGACACATAAATGGAGGTTGGGAGTTCATAAAAAAAACAAGCCTTATCTTCTGTTGAGTCAGAACCACCTTGGCAGCATTAACATTAGGCATTTCTGCTCCCCTCACCAGCTCACAAAGGGCATGAGAACTTGTTTATGAACCCACAAAACTCCAGAAAGACAGGAAAGCTTTCCTCCATCCTTAGACATTTTTTTGTTTCATTGGCTCTTGTCTTGCAATTCCCGTCTAGAGTATATGATCTAGAAGAGAAGAGGTTCCAAGACAGCAGTCCCTGTTCTCTCCAGTCTCCCCTCTCCTGTAGAAACAACAAACTCAGGGGAGGAAGAAGGCATACATGATCTTGGAGGCTGCCACACTGGAGAGATCAAGACTAGAGTGGGCCTCCTAGGGAGGGCAAGAGAAATAAGCTGGCGAAGGTGGAAATCACTATTTTTTCCATTTGCATCTTTGCCAGGCATCTGCCTAGACCTAGGGGAAAAGGGGATTATGTCTATCATAATGGCTTCACCTAGATTGCACTTTCTGAGCACAACTGAGTCTCTTGAGATTCTTCTGGTCCTCAGCCCTTCAAGGGACAAGGGGTTAAAAAGCACCTCTGTCTCCTTGACTCAAAATGAAAACTCATTTTCTGCAAAAAAGAGTTTGCAATCCCTCTATCAAAATTGAGTAAGAAAGCTAGTTAATGGCAAATAATTCTTTTCAGCTCCCTAACAACCATCATGAGATTCCACAGATACCTGGTTAAGATACGCATTTGGCTCAAGTTCATTAATAGAACCAAAAGAAGGGTAAAATAAGTAGATCTGCTTCCTACAAAAAAAAAACTCTTCACATAAAACATCATTGAAGAAGTTTATCATTATGCACTACAATGATTCTCAATTATAACAGGAGATACAGTCATAAAAATTATCCAGATCACATAGAACATTCAGAGGATTGATATGTCCAGACAGATAAAAATGGAATACATAATTCTATGGCATAAAATAATTAAAACAATATTACTCCAGGGATGGAATCATCAATGGTCTAGTCAATAAAATGGCTGCCATGAAGACAGGAGGACTTGAGTCCCCTCCCCAACACCTAGGTAAACACCAGATATGGAACTGCACATCTGTAACCCCAGTGCTGGAGCTCAGTGGCCAGCCAGTCTAGCCAAATTGATTATCTCCAGATCCCATAAGAAACCATTTTCTCAATAAAATAAGATGGAACATGATGAAGGTGTTAGGTCTGGGTTTCCCAGAATCCCAAGGGACATACAGATGTCTACTTCCTCCAGAGGCTGTCAATCTTATGACTTCTTCCCTTTTACCTGAAGTCCTGCCCAGTGGCTATAAAGGGGCGTTCCTCATTTGCTCTTGCTGGCTGACCCACCATGTACCAACAGGTAGTCAGTCCTGACAATTCCTGAAGTAAATATGTTCCCAGAGTGACTATGCCTGGTGTGCCTGTCTTTTATCTGGGGTTTGCAGAGATCTGGCAGAGATCTAACATAATGGTGCTGCAAACTTGGTTGGGAGTTGAGACACTCACCAGATCACCCCTCAAAAAGAACCTTAACAATTTTTTATTGCAAACCCCTGGGAATTGCCACCTCCGTGCAGGCGCATGCACATACGCAGTCTGTGAGCTCTGGATGCATGCAGAGGCTCTTCCCACCTGAGTCGCACCTGCTTTCTGGCTCCTATTGTTTATGGCACCTGCAATCTACTGTTGTTCAATGATGTTGATTAATATAATTCCCACTTTCTATCTAGAAGCTCCCTAACTTGAGAGTATCAAAATGGCCTTCTCAGCATGGAAGAAGCCAGAGCTGTCACTACTCCATCCCCCCAGAAATACAAGACCGATCATAGTAAGATGTCAGGCAGCTGGCCCCACTTAAGAGGACTGTTACTTTAGGAAGACCAAGCATTTAGTAAAATTAAGCAAATTTAGGTAAAACAGTAATTTAAACAATGTCTTAAACTTTAAATGATTGTGTGTGAATGTGACAATGAAAAGTAATGGTTCCACAGCCTGCACAGCCATGGACGACTTCAGGATAAGGCATGCAGCAGATCAGGGAACTGAGAACTTTCTGTGCCTTGACATCAAGTTATTCTGGGTATTGACACTTAGCTATGAGATTTTAGAAAAAAAGGGATCTCCCATTGTCCACATTTAAAGGATGTAATTAAGTCATGTGTCTGTCATATGTTCATGTTCTTCTGTGTTAATTTCTGTCAAAAGTGGCCACTTCAAGGTTCTTTCATTCTATATTGTGAAGAAAAAAAATTATGGCATGCCTCTTAAATTTTTTCAAAGGCCTAATTTGAACCTAGGTTCCTAAGTTCCTACAGAGAAAAATCTGAACTGTTTATCTAAAGATTTTACTTGTTATCTGTTAGACTGAATTTGATCTCCAAATTAAACTTTTTTTGTTTGTTTGTTTTTTATTGATGCTTTGTGTATTTCATACATCATTTTCCAATTCAGTTCAGGCGTATATCCCCTTCCCTTCACCCCGCCCC
>VZQC01012928.1:98775-151216 GCA_009823505.1 Rhizomys pruinosus
GGGTGTCGGATTTCCCTGGAACTGGAGTTAAAGATGGTTCTTAGGTGCCATGTGGGTGCTGGGAATTGAACCCAGGTCCTCTGCAAGAACAGTCAGTGCTCTTAACCACTGAGCCATCTCTCCAGCCCCATTTTTTATTTTTTTTATTTTTGTCTTTTTGAGACAATGTTTCCCTGTTGCCCCAGCTAGCCTGGAACTTACTATGTAGACCAGGCTGTCCTTGAACTCACAGATATCTGCCTGTCTCTGCCTCCCATGTGCTGGGATTAAAGGCGTGCACCACCACAGGTTGGTGACCTGATTAGTCTCCACCCAACCCCACTCTAGCTTACCAGGTTGGCCATCTGATAGATCCCCATCTGACTCCCTGCACACTGACATTCGAAATCCAGGCCTGCTTAGGCCTGTGTACATGCAAAAATAAAGCACTGGGAATTCTGTAATGGTGGTAATGGATAATTCCATTTATTGCATGCGGCAAGTCACTTTTTTTTTTTTTGTCTTTCTGAGACAGGGTCTCCCTTTAACCCCAGCTGGCCTGAAACTTGCTATGTAGACCAAGCTGGCCTTGAATTCACAAAGATCCACCTGCCTCTGCCTCCTAAGTGCTGGTATTAAAGGTATACTCCACTACGCCTGGCTTAGAGTGTTCTATCTCAGCAATTAAGAATTTATTAAGAATGCTCAAGTCAATGTTTAAGCTTCATTTACATGTTATATAGTAATTAAAATACCAAATTCTTACTACTGACCCTCTTGGAGGTTTAACAAGCGTACATAAAGCTCCAATCTGATTTGGCCAAAGGGATTTAAAGGAACAATCGTTTGGCCCTTGCCTGTGGGAATGAAACTTTGTGTGTGGCTTGAAGCAAGAACTTGTAAGACCTGTCCCGGAAGATCTCCGGTTATCTGATATCTCTGTGGGCATTCAGTTACCTCTGTGAGTTATCTGTAGCAGGAAGATTCGGGATATTACAATGATTCTTGCTTCGCCCTATCTCTGCAAAGTTCCAGGACCAGATGGCCCCTTCCCTTGAGGCATTGAGCAAAATGTCACACCTCTAGTTACCTGTTGCACAAACCGGAGCTCTGCAGCCCCCCTGATTAGAGCCAAGGTGGCTCACCCCTCCCTTCTGCCTGCCCCCCACTGCCTTGCCCAGCCGCACAGTAGCCTTCAATATATAGACCTCACTGACAGAAAATAAACGGAGTTACTATTCTCTGGGCTCTCTTCATGTGAGTCTGCTCATTTCCATGGGTGATCTGCGGTTTTCCCTCCCCCCTTCTTGGGAGAGCAAAGCCTAGAGACTGTCAGCCTGCAGTCAGGAGATAAGTCCTGGAGCTGAGCCAAGAAGGGAAGAACAGCATGTGGAATGCGATCACGCATGATTCAAAGACATTGAACAACGACACTTGCCCTCTAAGATCAACTTAAGTCCTAGGAGTCTGTATGAGCACCTCTCTACATGTCCTATGACAGTGAGTCACCAGTCATCCCAGTCCAGGAAGGTCTTGAAGATTCACTTAAGGGACTTCATCCAGGGAGTGTCCAGTCAAAGGAGGAAAGTTAATATAGAGGAGCAACTCCTCATGCTTCAAAGGAAAGCCCCAGTCAAGAAAGACCTGACTTTGTCCTCACAGACATGGAACTGGTAAAAAGAGCCAGGCACAAGGCCTGAATGGCTCCTTAAGGACCAGAACCTTAAGTGATCTTAACACCAAAACTAATTTATCTGAGCTAAATTTTATGGTTTTAAACACCCCAACAGGAGACTATAATCAAAAGAAAAAATAAAATAACTTATACATTATTACCAGAGAGATAGGTGAGAGATCCACTGTGCCATGCTAGAAAATACCTCAGAGATAGGTAATGATTAAGCTGGCTCTCATTCTGGAGTCCTGCATACTAAAACTTTTTTTCTAATTCCTTAGAATGGAGTACTAATAGAATAAAGGTCCTCTCTTCTTCCAGAGACTCTAGACAGAGACCCTCCAATGGTGAATGCACTCACTAGGTCCCCTGTTGGTACTGGGAAGTCTGTGCACTGGTACACTCACATAAGACTTAACAAGCTTGTCTTTTCAGTTTGTACACTACCTACTGGCCACTATCGATCTGGACCAAAAACACCAGGCACACAGAGCAGTCAAGATGGAGACCAGACTCTAACCCTCCAGCCTGACACCCCTTCCCCTGAGACTCCATCCCCCTCAGCTCTGAAGCAGATACAGAAGAGAGAACAACATTCCCTTCCCTTATCATAATCAAAAGGCTGGAATGTTGGGTCTGGGTTTCCCAGAATCCCAAGGGACACAGATGTCCACTTCCTCCAGAAGCTGTCAATCTTATGACCTCTTCCCTTTTACCTGAAGTTCTGCCCAGTGGGCTATAAAGGAGTGTACCTCAGTCACCACCTTGCTGGCTGACCCACCATGTGCCAACAGATAGTCAGTCCTGGCAATTCCTGAAGTAAATATGTTCCCAGAGTAACTAAACCTGGTGTGCCTGTCTTTTATCTGGGGTTAGATCAAACAGAAGGAAGATACTGACATCCACCCCTGGCATCCACATGCCCACACACTGTGTACATACACTGTCATGCACATGTGCACACACCCACATGAAGACATACAAATAATATAAACATACATACAAAAATAAACAGAATTGTTACAGACAGAAGAGAAAGTAGGAGATACTTTACTGTGCAACTTCAGTATTATTTTTTTCTTTTAAAGAGTTTGTATGTTAGGTGAACAAAGAGCCACACAGTATATATAAATAAAATAATTTCTTTTTCTGTCATCCATAGGAATTTGTCTAAGGTATTTCTTCCACCCCTTAAGGTTGTACTTGTTTCATATTTATTTCTGGGACCCAAGAGATATATAACACTTAACAGCAGAAATTATTTATCCCATGTATTTGTTGGATTTGAATATTCATCTATTCTTGAATAGCAGATTGATTGTGACATTGAAATTTTGCATAATTTTTTCAGAAATTCTGCTTAATAACTAAGCTAACTCCTGCACACAGAACAGCATCTGAGTGCATAGCTTGTTCTCCAAACCTTGCTTCCTGCCCAGATCCAGGTCTGGGAGCTGCATCAGCCCTGTCTCTCAACCCAAGTATGTCAAAGTCAGAAAAAAAACTTCCTCAGGCAAAATGCACAAAGCTTCAATAAAAAATTAGCTTTGAGCAGGGCATGGTGGCTCACGCCTTTAATCCTAGCACTCGGGAGGTGGAGGCAGGCAGATCTTCGTGAGGTCAAGGCCAGCCTGGTCTACAGAGTGAGTTCCATGACAACTAGGGCTACAGGGAGACCCTGTCTTGAAAAGAACAAAAAAAATTAGCTTTGAAAAAAGAAATTGCCTCAGGCCAGGGAATGCCACCAGTCCACCTTCTACCTCACACCAAGTAACATGGGAAGGGGAAAGAATTCACAAGACGCCTGCTACATACCCAGAATTGCTCTGCATCAGTATTCCATTATTATTATTATTATTATTATTATTGCCCTCCCAAGGAGCCATTCTAGACATTTTTTCCCAATCGCTCCCCTCCTCCACTAAGTTTAAGTACCACAGATTAACTGCATATCCATTTTATACGGTAGGAATGAATATCTGTAATCTGTCCATAAATGTAATACACTTTTTTTGCCTCCCAGTAACCTGTTTGCACATCCTTCAAAGTAAGATCACTCTCACTGAAAATGTGTAAACTAAACTGTCCACGTTCTCTAACTTGATTCAAGCAGCAATGTCATAATTTAAATATCATTCTGGGGGCTGGAGAGATGGCTCAGCAGTTAAAAGCACTGGTTGTTCTGATAGAGGACTCGGATTTGGTTCCCAGCAGCCACAGAGTGGCTAACAGTCATCTGTAACTCCAGTTCTAGGAGCTGAAGCATTTTCTGGTCTCTGGGAGCATTGCACATATGGGTGCACTCATATACATGCAGGCAAAGCACTCATGCACATAATATAACAATAAGTATATTAAATAGAATTCTTTTTTTTTTTTTTGTCTTTTGAGACAGGGTCTCTCTGTAGTCCCAGCTGTCCTGGAACTCACTCTGTAGACCAGGCTGGCCTTGAACTCACAAAAATCCGCCTGCCTCTGCCTCCCAAGTGCTAGGATTAAAGGAATGCACCACCACGCCCAGCTTTTTTTTTTTTAATAGAATTCCGAACCAGACTACGTGGATTGAAATCAAGCACCACCCAGTCGCTATAGTTTTAATCTTGAACAATCAAAGTAAAACCTGCCTCCATTTCTTCATCTGTAAATGGATATAACAGTAATAATGATCTTAGAAATATCATTGTAATGGTTTAATTAGTTAATATAATGTGTTTAAAAGTGCCTTGTACATTGGAAACCCTTAAAAGTTGTTGCTGTTTTATTAGCAAACCCAAAAACACATTAATCTAAGTATTATACAGTACATCTTAACAAAGAGGAAGCATATCTTTGGAGGGCAATGATGTCCAAGTTCACCTCATTAGTAAAGCGGAAATGGATACTAAAGGCAAGGTCTTCAAAACATCACAATATGAATTTTCTGTCCATGTCTCCTTCATTATATCATGAAGCTCACAAAGGGCACCTCTGAATAATCCAAGCCAGCACTGTGCATTGAATGCCAACTATGAACTGAATGTTCTGACTTCTACTTCCAAAGAGCACATACGTCATCCCGCGCCTTGGGCACCTCCCCAACAGTAGTGCTTTGCCCAGAGAAGAGCACACATCTTTGAGGCTCACAAATTCAAACACGTCAACCTTTTCATTACTCAGAAATTAGCCCTTACTTTCCTGCAGGCCTGGCACTAGTAGTGTTTTGATAAGGCAGTAACCACCCCTGAGTCAGCCTGCATGTTCTAGAAAGACTCATCACCTCTTACTTAACTGAGTAAACTGGAAATAGCCAACAGTTTTGTGCACATGAACAGACTTTGCTCCTAGGGCCTCAAACAGATAGACTGTCAGTGTTCCCAAACATGGCTCTTCCTCCACCTAACGTGCTTCAAGAATCCCCAAGAAAGAAAGCTTCCAAAGGCAGATTCCGAGGCCTTTCTGAGTTGTCCTAACTTAGAACTGCAAACAACTGGGCCCTGGAATCTGCTTGTTTCGCACCCTCCTCCAATGATTACCCCAGACTTCGTGCTCAAGTAAGTGTGTCTTCTTTGCCAAAGCACGTGGTTCGCAGTCTGTTTTATGAAGGATAATTAAACTGAAGATAGAGGTCTTATGTGAATGGTGGTTGCTAACTGTCAACCTTGAAGCAATATGGTTTCCATTAAGCAGGGATCTCCCAGTAACTCATTCACTCATCCACATAGATTTGCTAGGCCTCCTTCCAATCACAACTACGTCCCCTTTTCTAGCCATGGCTTTAACAAGTGGCTTGAGTGTTAGAACACTGACCCTCCATGTGCTACTTTGAAGAGCTGGTGGGCCACACCCAACCCCTGAAGCCTTTCTCCTCTGATAGCTCTCACAAAGAGCCAAATTCTACCTACCCCAACTCCTTGCTGCCAGGGAATCAGAGCCTGGCTGAGTCCTGGACAAGTAGCACAGGTCACGTTCTAACTAAGCCTACTTCCACAAGGTGCAGGATCTCCCTTTCCTCCCCTCAGAAATCTTTGAGAGTTTGTCTGGGCAGGGGGTAATGGTGCATGCCTTTAATCCCAGCATTCCAGGAGGCTAAGACAAGTGGATCTCGGTGAAATTGAGGCCAGCCTGGTCTACATACCAAGTTTCAGGCCAGCTGAGGCTACAAGGAAACCCTGCCTCAAAAAAAAATTTTTGTCTGGCAGAACTAAAGTCTCTTATTTCAGACCTCTATTGTGCTGCCTCCTGTGTCATTAATATACATTTCTTACCAGAAACCTGGATTAACTCATGGCCTTTCCCTAAAACCCCACTTTCTCTTCTCCCTCCCCCCAAACCCAGCATTGCTAAGCCTCAATTTCACTTGTAAGGAAGGAAAGTCATGGTACCTGCCTAATAAAATCATTCCAAGAATCAACTTAGACAATATATGTAATATAGGTATATATTTTATATATGTTAAGTATCTAATACAATTTCTGGCAAAAACAACAAAAGTCAGTTGCTGCATCAGTAAGATGAGAATTCACACAGCTGAGGTAACACCAGTCTACAAACCCCTTTTGAAGGAAATATATTATTTGACCTTCTTATTGCTGGTGATAAGGCACTGTGAAGAAGGTCCTGGAGATAAAAAATTAGACCAGTTTTTCTAAGCTCTTGTCACCATCAAAGAAAGAACAAAGTAAGGAATTCAAAGAAGTTTATTTTAGAGTAAAATTACATCCTCAAGAGGGGGCATGGATTTTCAAGACAGAGTTGATCTGCACAGGATTTTGAATAGTTCATCTTAGAAGCAAACTTGAAAATAGGGGAGGCTTGGGCTGGAGAGATGGCCTAGCGGTTAAGAGTGCTGACCTCTCTTACAGAGGACCTGGGTTCGATCCCCAGCACCCACATGGCGGCCGAGAACTGTCTGAAACTCCAATTCCAGGAGAACTCCGGTTCCAGGGGAATCCGACACCCTCTCCTGACCTCCGCAGCATTGCATGACACGGGTGCACAAACTTGCATGCAGACAGTACATTCATACACATACAGAAATAAATAAATAAAAATATTTTAAATAGGGGAGGCTTGGGCTGGAGAGATGGCCTAGCGGTTAAGAGTGCTGACCTCTCTTACAGAGGACCTGGGTTCGATCCCCAGCACCCGCATGGCGGCCGAGAACTGTCTGAAACTCCAATTCCAGGAGAACTCCGGTTCCAGGGGAATCCGACACCCTCTCCTGACCTCCGCAGCATTGCACGACACGGGTGCACAAACTTGCATGCAGACAGTACATTCATACACATACAAATAAATAAAATTAAAAAAAAATTAAGTCTGGGCGTGGTGGTGCATGCCTTTAATCCTAGCACTTGGGAGGCAGAGGCAAGAGGATCTCTGAGAGTTCAAGGCCAGCCAGGTCTACAGAGTGAGTTCCAGGCTAGCTGAGGCAATAGGGAGACCCTGACTCAAAAAAAATAAAATAAAGCAAAGGACACTGACTGTTTGTCCTGGTTGGCCATGTCCATCTCATATGGGTTTGTCTTTACTGGAACCACATGGTGTCTTGCAGTAGTACAGCTCTGCAATTACATCAGTCTCAAGCCACCAAGCAGTGTGCTCCTCCTCCTCCTCCTCTTCCTCTTCCACCTACTCCTCCTCCTCCTCTTCTTCCTTCTTGTCCATTGAGCTTACCTAAGTCTAAACACTGTAGTGAAGCAGGAAGAAAAACTGTTGGTGTCGTATTTATTGTATAGATTGAGCCAACTGAAGTTCAACCAAGACTGCAAACCTATGTAGCTAGTAAGGGGTAGACCTTGAACTTCTGACTCTAGAACTTAGTAAACCTAAGGACCCAACTTCAACAAGAGACCTCTTATAGTTATGTTATGATTAACACTGTACTCTAGGGTGAGTCAGTCTAAAGAATACCTATTTTCCAGGCTTAGAAAGTAGAATAAACAATAGGTAAAGGAAACTGGCAGTAATTATCATTTTTCCAGAATCTTTACTTGCTCTAAATCACTTTCAAGGTTACCTACAGTGCAAGAGGGTCCATCAAAACCTCTCTGCTACAAAAGCTAGTTGTGATATTTTATTTCTTTATTTTTCATTTACACATTTACTTATTTGGTGTGGGTGGGCATGTGCTTGCCACAGTGCACATTACAGAGGTAAGAAGACAACTTGTGGGAATTGGTTTTCTCTTTCTACCATGTGGGTCCTGGAGATAGAACATGGGTTCCCAGGCTTGGTGGAAAGCACCTTTACCCACTAGGCCAGCTCACCAGCCTGTCATGACACTTTTAAAGGGCGACTCAAAATGTCCTCTCCTGGGCCACTGAGATGGCTTAGCAGGTTAATCACTTGCCACGCAAGCCTGGGGACCCCAGTTCAGTCCACATAAAGAGAGAAGGAGACAACTGACTCCACAAAGTTGTCCCCTGATCTCCATGTACAACATGCTGTGACATACACATGAACACACACACACACACACACACACACACACACACGCCTTTTTCATGTCCTCTTGTCCTCTGGACATCACAGCCCCTGTTCACAGAGCTGTTGTTTCATCCTGTTCTTATACCACCCAGCTTTTGTCTCTGTTTTCTTTCAAAGTATCTATATAGCATTCAAAGTAAGATTTAGATCCAAATTATCAAAAAGAAAATCCTCTGTCCTGAGAAATGAGATAATGAAAACAGATAGCATTTTTATTCAGTTCCCCCAATACTTCTAATGTAGAAAATGCTCTGGTCAGGATCATTTTTCTTGCAGCTTCTCCACAATAAAAAATATTATCTGAAGAATCATGAAATGATGAGGTAAATAACTCACTGAGATTATAAACAGCATATCACTCTTCACAGATCAGTGCATCATTTGAATACAGCCTGGTTGTGTGTTCCAAGCTTCACATCAGAACCATTCATAGTTCAGCACTTCATAATTACATATAATTAACAGCTCGGAGGCTGAGCAGCAGAGCAACTAGGAAGCACTGAAAGCTAGAAATCTGTTTTGCAGGAGTGTATATTTTTTTTCTCCATTGATTTTCTTTATTGTTGTTTTGCTTGTTGCCTATTAACATACCTCTGGGGAATCTTTCCAAGATGTAATGTTAACGAGGAAACACTTGTGAGATTGCCAGACATTCCAGATGACTTTCTTTCCAAGGCACAGAAAGGCAGAAATGAACTGACATATTGTTATGCAGCAAAACAGAATTATGCATAAAATGCAAAATTATGCAAAATATTATCTATGTAGAGCACGTCCCTGAAGAACAGAAGGCATCATTGATTAGAAGTAAGAAAAGAAAGAGGAACAGATCTGGCTACTAAAGAATCTAGCTCATACAAGGGCACCACAGGTATTTCAGTGCAAGAGACAGGACTGTCTGTCTTCAGGCTGAAAGACCTGGACAGTGGCGATACAAAAAATGGCCATTTTCAAAGGGATAGGTATCCAGAGGTCTGGCAGAGACTCAAAACTGACCAGATGATAATAACAAAATTAAAAAACCAATAACAATAACATGACTGTCTATCATGTCACAGGCCCTGTTCTAGCACACCACATCCAGACTTATTTAATGCTCAGGACCATTCTGTCAAGTAGGTAACATCATCATCCCATTTTACAGTCAGAGACAGAAAAGCTCAGACAAGATAAGTTATTTACCTGGGGTCACACAGTGAATAAAAGAGCAAATAAAAATAACAAATAGCAATAATCGCTTGAATTCAGAAAGCTGGTTCTGAAAGCCCATTTTCCTTTGGACTGCTAAAGAATGAGACTCCCAGCTGGGCATGGTGGTGCACACCTGTAATCCCAGCACTTCCAGAGGTAGAGTCAGGTGGATCTCTGTGAGTTCGAGGTCCCCCTGGTCTACATAGTGAGCTCAGCCCAGCTGGGACTAAAGGGAGACACTGTCACACACACACACACACACACACACACACACACACACACACACAGAATGGGAATCCACCATTGAAGAATTCTAGAACATGACTAAATTTTCAGGCTCATCAACCCTTTCAAAACTAATGAAAACAATTGTCATCTTCTTAGAAAAAAATGTATATAAACTTGTGTCGAACTTGGCAAATAACATCAAGGGCTCAATAGATCCCTTGAGGTGCATCTATAGATCCCTGTACTAGACACAGGAAACAAAACTGACACTTGAGATTGATTCTAGACACTCACAAATGCAATAACCAAAGGCCATGCTGCTCAGGTGTGACATGACACAAGACAAGTACAGCTTCACCCTTCCTTGCAGGATCTGAAAATGTACCTTCCTCTTGTTCTCTGACTTGCACTAAGATTTTTAACTTACAATTATCTTTTGTCCTAATGGCTCTAATTTGTTCAATTAGCTCTCATTTAATGCTTCCTCTCAGAGCCCTGTTATTGTGACTGGCTAATTCCAAATGGAAGAGAGGGAGTGGGCTCTGTGTACACAGCCTTATTGTGGAACTCCCCCATTCCATAGATCCTCTAGAAACCTCAACTCTCATCATGTCCAGGTGAAGTAAGTGCTAAACTAACAGAACAATTCCCTTTTTTTTTTTTTTTGCTAAAACAAATAATTTACCCATATTTCTACCATAGTCATGCTAGTAGAGGCAGTAAATTCTACCACGACAGAATCTCAGGTGTCATGTTCAGTATACCAAAATTCAAGGAAGTCACAGCCTGAAAATGCCATGGAAGAAGACGAGATGGATCAAGGAACACATCCCACCAGGCTTGGGGAAAACGTCACAGGGACATGATATTTGAACAGGTGTAGGATGATAAGTAGGAATTAGTACAGAAAGTTTTAAAAAAATGAGAGGCAAAAAGAAGAGCTGGAAGGAGAGCTCATGGTGCTAGAGGAAGATACCATGAGCTCTGGAAAGGAAGCCCTGTAAGTGGACTTGGACCCCACTGGGAAAGGTACAAACTTCAGGCCAAGGAATTGGAGTTTTATCCTTTAAGCCATTGGTTCTCAAATTTCAGAGTACATACAACTTAATTCAGTGCTTGCCAAAACTACAGATCCCAAGGCTCTGCTCCCAGAGCTGTAAGTCAGTCGATACATATTTGACAAGCTGGTGATTTTAATGCAAGTGATACATAGAGCATCCTTGGGAAGAAAACTAATAGAGGCAAGCTAACTTTTTTGCTGACAGAAGAGCTTTATACCCACTACTCAGAGGTCAATGTGCATACAGAAATCCAAGCCCCATTTGGCCACACCCATGGACATATACCCTGGCATTGAACCAGGATATGGAAGTGAGAAACAGGCCTCACTATTCAGGACAAACACACATAGCTCATGCCTGGCCCATAGAAAGTGTCGGTCATAGTGCCTGGCCTAGTAGATGTTCAATAGGTAATGTGAACAGGATCGCCTACTCTGAAAAGCACAAGAGAGCTAACATTCTCATCTTAGCAATTCAGACATTTTACAGACTGCAACTGATACCCAGCAAGCATTTTTGTTTGTTCCAGCTGGTGTTTTTGTTATCAAAGACTACCATTTCCCCTGGGGACAAGCAGAAGAAAAAAAAAAAAAAGCCCCTCTAACAGACTCCGTCTTCACTTTATAAAGGAAGATGGAGAGGTTCTGTGGATAGCAGAATCTTCCTAGGCATCTGACAGAGTCTCTGGCTGCTGCAAACTAACAGGGAAAGACACTGCCTACATCTTAGTACTTTGCTATGTTGACCCAGTTAGTGAGAGCTGCATTCCTGGCAAGGATTGGATGTATTCTTTACTCGGAGTACAGGCAGACCAGAAACATGTAAATTTAGCCCTTTCAGAGAGTTGTTGAGAACTTTTATGCCACACACCTCGGTAAGCACAGGATCCACTTAAACTCTCAGAGGCACCAAGCAGGCTCTGAGTAAGCAAAATACAGCCTGCTCCAGAGCTGGAAGCCCTGCTTTCTTAGAAAGGTTTCCTCCCGAGGCTCCAGTGGTGTGTATACCCTGCTACTAAGGAGGCTGAGGCAGGAGGGTCACAAGAATCCTGGAGTTCTGGACCAGCCTGAGCAGCATAGTGGGATCCCATCTCAAAAAACAATTTAGTTTTATTAGTGGTTGAACCTTTCTTTCATCCTTACAAAGGCAGGCTTTAGCTCCCCAGGACCCCTAAGACAAGTATCCTCTGCGCAGATCTCTCTTACTCCAGGCTCACAGATTGATTCTCAAAGCCTCATCCTTGAGAGGGAAAATGTGGTAACCCTTGATCAGCTGCTCCGACCTAGCAGCCCAAATATTTACCCAAGGTCAACTGGTTTCTGCTGAAATGGATCAGACCTCCTATGAAATGGATTTTAAAAAGGCTAAAGTCTGTACCTCTAAGACTCAGTTCACTGATCACGTCACTAAAACATTCCGTTATTGCACACTAGGTAGGTAGAGACGGGACGTGGAGAGGGACCGATTTTGTGGCGATTAAATGCAGAATAATTGTTGGAATTATTTGCATTTGTCTGAATAACACTTTTAAGACTATGTCATTTACAGCAAATTGTTGGTTATAATTTTTCTGGCAGCAATAATCAGGCGTTTTTTCATAAAATGGCTTCTTTTGCAAGAAAATCACCAAATAATGGCAGAAAAACACCCGGTTCTAAATACAATGAAGCATGAGGAGGCAGAGCCTAGATTAAAACTGCTCTCACGCTGCGGGTACAGCCTGGAATCCTGAAATGATGTCTCGCTGTTCCCGCACTCGCCAGGAGCTGCTGCTGAGGCGCTAATGGGCCCCACACGGGTCTTTAGAGTGGCTTCCTCTCGGGGCATCTAATATCTGTGCTGAGGGGGTACCAGAGGAAGTAAACATGGGCTGCCGCTCCCCGGAGAACAAAAGCTGCTCTAAACCAGAAAGATGTGCAGGCTTCCGCCTTTCTTCCCCACAGTCCATCTATTTGCTCGCCTCTTGAGAGAACTGTCCAGCAAAAGACCTCTCCTGCAAGCTGCCCGAGTTCTCCACACAGGGTCTGAAGGGGCTCAGGGAACTCCACAACTCCACAACAATTTGTTTTCCCAGGGCCACCCGGCCTCTCCGACAGAACAAGGGGAGGGGCAGGGTCTGCTGGAAGCATATCGGTGCTAGGATCATTTCTCAAGCCATAAGTCTCCCTGCAAACTTGAACCCACCCAAAGCTCCCTCTGAAACTCCATCATCTACTTAGTAGCAGATGTCGGTTCAACGGCCATGTACAGGATCCTGAAAGTGAAGGATCTGTGTGATGAAATGGTATGAGAGGAAAGGAGTTTTAAAAGATGACATCATTGGGAAATGGTTGTTGTTCTATTAAATGCAAATTCATTTTAAACGCTCTCTCTGATTTTTTTTTTCAGTAATATCTGAGTGTATGTGTTGGAGTATGCTTTGTTTATTTTGGATTTTTACCTTTTTTTTTTTTAAACAGGGTCTCCCTGTAGCCCCAGCTGGCCAGGAACTCACTAAGGCCTAAACTAGGCTGGCCTTGATCTCACAGAGAGCCGCCTGCCTCTGTTCACTGAGTACTAGGATTAAAGGTGTGTACCACCAGGCCCTGCTTATTTGGTTATTTAAAGAGAAAATGTCACTATGCAGCACCAGCTTGTCTAGAACTTTCTATGTCGACCAGGCTGGCCTCCGCTTATGTTCAAATATGAACAACAGATGTAAACCCCTTTTGATTCATTTTATATACCACTTCCAGATTTGTCTTTCATTAGTTCAACATGTGTGTACTGGTTGTCTTAATGAATTTACACCTTCACAGTGATGATCAAGAACAAGGTACACCATTTCCCAGGTGTATGGGATAAGAAAGATCTCCTTTATCTCCCCATTCCCATCCTTGTGCCTGACCACCATGGCTGTTCATACCTGAACACTGACATGTACCAACAATTCAACATAGGGACAACAATTCCCCAGAGTGGCCAAATGGAACATCTTTGGGACAGCAACATCCCTCAGGACACCCCTGGGAGGCCAGTTGGACAGCAGACACTTAGCCCTGACATGCTATCTCACCATCAAGTTATTCTGTGTATGATAAGGAGCAATAAATAAAACAAACAGTTTTTAATTTTTCTCTCAATTACCTCATCTATAAAATGAGAATCCTAAATAATACCTGAATATGGCTAGGCGTGGTGGCACACACCTTTAATCCTAGCACTTGGGAGGCAGAGGCAGGTGAATCTTTGTGAGTTCAAGGCCAACCTGGTCTACAGAGTGAGTTCCAGGACAGCTGGGGCTACAGGGAGACCCTGTCTCGAAAAGACCAAAAAAAAAAAAAAAAATACCTGAATATGAAGAATGTAATGATGCAAACAACATGCTTAACAAAGCTGTCACTCTTAATGCCTGGGATTCTTGTCATTAACTATTATGGTTGAAACCCAAGGTTGCACTTTTTCTCTTTTCCTAAATGACAAGTGTTTTCATAAGAATCTGTTCTCTTCCTCCTCACCCATTTTCAGCTTTCAATTTTCCCTTGCTTCCTCCTTTTTTTCCATGCCTATTCTTTCCTAGAACCAGAGAAGTACAAGGGGTTTTTCTAAAATCACTCTTGAAACAAAAGGAGGTAACATCCTCCTGTTAATCCTGACACCCAGCCACATACACTCCACTGCAGCCCCCAACCCCAACCCCATTTGTAGAGTAATGACACCACGTTCCATTCTTGTTATCTTGTACTAGAAATCCTTTCACTTCTTAGGAAACAGAATACTGTTTCAGACATTTTCTTCATATACCAGTTAAAAAACTATAATAAGAAATTTTGCCATCCAGTGTATGATGGTTCATTTTCACTGTCAATGTAAGTGGATTTGAAATCACCTAGGAGCCATATCTATGGATATGTCTGTGAGGGTACTTCCGGAGAGGTTTAACTGAGACTGGAAAAAAAAAAAAAAAACCTACCCTGAATATGGGAGGCATCATCCAGGGACTAGAAATCCCAGACTGAATAAAAAAAGAAACCAACCAAGCACCAGCATTCATGTCTTTCTGCTTCCTAACTGAATACGAGGTGACCCCCCACCTCACGTTTTCAGTGCCTGTACTTTCCTTGCCATGATGGGCTATATCTCCCCTATTGTGAGACAAAATAAGCCCTTCTCTCTTAAGTTGTTTTTGTCATATGGTTTGGCATAGCAACAAGAAGAGTAATTAATACATAGTGTGTCCCAGGATTATGAAACATTCTAGTATCTTCCACTTTGGTATATACAAGATTTATCTAGAAAATAAATTATTTTGAAAAGATAAAGTATATGTAGATATGTCTTTAAAAACAGACACATGGGGGCTGGAGAGATGGCCTAGCAGTTAAGAGCTCCGACTGCTCTTGCAGAGGACCTGAGTTCAATCCCCAGCACCCACATGGCGGCTGAGAACTATCTTTAACTCCAGTTCCAGGGGAATCCAATGCCCTCTTCTGACCCCCGCCACATTGCACGACACAGGTGCACAAACCTACATGCAGACAGTACATTCATACACATACAGGAATAAATTTTAAAAAAAGACACTCGTCTTTGTTTATATAAATACTCTGTGCTGGGCTGGAGAGATGGCCTAGAGGTTAAGAGCTCCGACTGCTCTTGCAGAGGACCTGAGTTCAATCCCCAGCACCCACATGGCGGCTGAGAACTATCTTTAACTCCAGTTCCAGGAGAACTCCAGTTCCAGGGGAATCCGAGACCCTCTTCTGACCTCCGCAGCATTGCATGACACGGGTGCACAGACCTGCATGCAGACAGTACATAGATACACATACATAAATAAATAAAATTAATAAAAAAAATTAAATTAAAAAAATAATAAATTCTCTTTGCTGTTAAGACTTTTGAATTTTGTCTTTTCTTTTAGAAAGCATAATACACACTGCTGGGTTAGAGAATGCCTTACTTAAGACTTCTAGATGTGCTGAGTAGACTCCAGTGATGAACCTGCATGGGAGGGCATCTGGGTTCAAAAGCTTGATTGGATAGGACTTAACATAGATAATGTATTGCATGAGCTCTGATGCAGGCTTGGGACATGGAGGTGGGGGAGCCTAAATTTGATTAGGAACCATTGTATGAAATATACAAATGCTCAATAAAAAATTTTAGGAAATCCAGTAAGCACTCGTCCTGTCTTGATCCTCCTGCACTGGCCTCCATGATACAGCCAAGGTAGCCCAACAATGGCTGTCCATATTCTGAGGAGACTGAATTCCCATTAGCTGCTTAGTTCACAAGCTGGGTATCTCAGCAGTCCTCAGTCCACACTGGAAGGTTAAAAAGTAAAAAAGCTGTATCTCATGTCCTTGAGGAGTGCCAAAAACAGTGGCATCCACAGAGCAGATGCACCTGCCTGTAAGAATTGAAGACAGGCTGAACAATAGTCCTCTCTTTTTTCTTTTTGTCTTTTTACTAAGATCTCAAGTTTTATGCCTGCATTACAGTTTCTCTGGTCTTATTATTTGTTTCTGGTTGTACTTTCCTTCTGGATGCTTAAGGCCACACAGTTAGCCCAGATTAACCAAGGTTTTGTTTTATTGAGGTCAGTTGAGGATCTGGTCCTCAGGGGTCTCCTAAGGGTTATTGGGGGGGAGCCCCTTGCTCCTTTCAGCTCGTCATCCACAAGTTCCATCCACATGAGGACAAAATCAGATCTTGCTAGACCAGGCTTCTTTTTCTGAAGGAAACTCTTTACAGACTGTACACTGGCTGAAGTCCCCTTAGTGGCTCTCCAAGACCTCCCTGAACAGGAAGACTGGTGACCCACCTCTGCAGGACTTTTCAAGAGGTGCCCCCATGCATAAACCCCTAAGACTTGGTTGACCTCTGAGGGCAAGGAACAAAGTTATCCCCCAGGTCCCTCGGCCAAATTGGTATGGACGTCGGGTATGGTCATTAAGCACCCAGAAAGGCAGTTGCACCAGCCTGTTACATTGCACCTATATTAGCATTGTATCCTTTGGAAACAAACTGTATGTTATTTCCATGTCATATTTCTTGACCAGCATTGGACTTCATTTGGGGGACTATGGGAGGGAAAGACCCCAATGTGGAGCACAAGTGCAGGATTTATGGTTGTTTGGGCTTGCCAAGGAGGAGCCTTCAAGCACTTCCTTAAGGAAAATATGACATCTTTTAGGAAAAAAAAAAAGTCCTCCAATTCAAGTGATATGCGTATGAATGTATGTATGTATGTATTTATATGTCTATGTATATATATAACTATGTATATATAGGTATATATACTGAAGCAATACAAATAGGAGAGAACAATATCAACAAAAGAACTGGGAAAAAACTCTGGAAAGTCTCAGAAAAAGATGCAGGACATGTATGGCAGAGTACAGGGACTCAGGTTGGGTGGGGGCATGGAAAGGGAAGTAACTCTAGATTCTATTGAGAAATGATGTAAAACTTATGGGAAAAAATTAATAACAATAAAAAATAATTTCGTGAAAAAAAATTCACAACACAAATTTTAAAGAATTTTACATTGCCAATGCTTATACATTGTCTTATTATGCACCTGTTTTTAACTTCTGCATATGTGTAATAAAAAATTATATGAAGAATTGGCATCTGCAAAAGCCTGGTGTTTTCAGAACTTCATGTATTCAAATGCAATGCCTCTAATCTGTTCTAAAGAAGATATATAAAAGTACAAAACTTTACAAAAAATTTTAGGAAAGAAAGCATAATACAATACAGAACATCACTGTAGACTTTACTGGAATTTTTCATGCCTATGGATCTTGTTTTATTGTCCATTTATGGCATCTATTGTTATTAATATTTTAGTCTCTTAGAATGCTTCTGCTGTAGTGATGGAAAAACATTTTGTCCTCTAGAAGCTAAATACCACATCAAGTGGATCTATTCACACATCCTTCAGGAAATTAGCAAAGATTGTAGCATTATCTTTTATTTCTTAAATAATGAAACTACTTTTCTTTTTTATCTTTTCTTGAGACAGGGTCTCCTTATAGCCCCACCTGGCCTGGAACTCACTCTGTAGATCAGGTTGGCCTTGAACTCACAGAGATCCACCTGCCTCTGCTTCCCCAGTGCTAGGATTAAAGGCATGCACCACCAAACCTGGCTTAAAGATGATTCTTAGCTGCCATGTGGATGCTGGGAATCAAACTTGGGTCCTCTGCAAGAGTAGTTGGTGCTCTTAACCACTGAGCCATCTCTCCAGGCCCAAACCTACTTTTCTAGATAACACGTTTTTGCCTAAAATTTACTTGAAAAGACTGTAAAACGATTGACTGACCTCTCCTTACCCAGCTGTGATAAGCAAAATGATGGTCCCCAAAGTCTTCTAAATCCTATTCCCCAGTACTAAATTACCTTACATGGAATAAAACGTTTCTAAGATTATGGACCTTAAAATGAGAAGATTATCCCAAATTCTTGCTGTGGGCTCACTCTAATCATGTTAATCTTTAAAAGTGAAAAAAAAAAAACCTTTCCCAGTTATAGTTACAAAGACAGGCAGTATGCTAGTGAGAGGCAAAATGCAGACTCCATCTGCCATTGCTGGCTTTGAAGATGGAGGAAGGAACATGACCTAAGGATTCTACAGCCGAAAGCTGGGAGAAGCAAAGAGAGATTCTCCCTTCTGAATCTACAGGAAGAAAGGCAATCTTACCTATTCTTTCAACTTTCTACACGGAGACTTGGGTTGGACTTCTGAGCACCAGAAAATCTTAGATTTGCAATGCACTGAGTCTGTGATAATCTGATAGAGCAGTAAGAGTAAATGAAAGCGATTAAGAACTAACCTGCTGCTCTGCTTCTTGTGCCTGCTTGAAGATGTGGTCGCTTGGCTTTCTATTCCAGCCACCTCTACCACCATGCCTCCTCCACCATTATGAACACTAAACCTCCAGAATCATAAGCCAAATAAACTCTTCCTTCTATTAAAAGAAAGAAAGAAAAAGAAAAGAATTAACCTTGACTTGAAAGCCTATTACAATGTGAAGTTGTTGGAACAAATCAGAGAGCAGCCATCAGAAGCAGCTCTTCTTGTATATATTGTTGCCAATCTATCAATGGTATATTGCCTATATATCAGAAGCTAATAAGCATGAATGAAGGAATGTACAGCAGTGGTTGGAAATTCCAAACAGATTCACAAAAAAGTTTGTGTATTATAAAAAGACAATATACCAGTTTGTGGATTATACAGATTACAAATTTTGTCAGACATGGCAATGTACATCTGTAATCCCAGCACTTGGGTAGTGAAAGCAGGAGAAACAAGGATGCAAAGTCAGCCTGGGCTATATGCTTTGTCTCAAAAACAAAACAAAACAAAGATGAAAAAAAGGGCTGTAGGGATGTCTCAGTGGTTAAGAGCCCTGAGGACTAAGGCTCAGTTCCCAACACCCACATGGTGGCTGAGAACCATCTTTAACTCCAGTTCCAGGGGAATCCAACACCCTCTTCTGACTTCCATGGCATTGCATGACACGGGTGCACAAACCTGCATGCAGACAGTACATTCATACACATATGAAGATAAATAGCTTAAAAATTTTTTTAATTTAAATGAAAGAAATATTAAGCTAATATTAAATCAATACACTCCAAAAGAAGTCACTGTTCTTTTATTTACAGAGACTATAGCCATATGTAAAAAGGTAATGAACAGGCTGAGATTATTTTGCTAAGGATGCCAATTAATTGCCCAATTTAATGGTCTACTTATAGTAGATTTGCCTGGTTTCCGGTTGAGCCAGGTATGGTGTTACACACCAATAATCCCAGTACTCAGGAAACAAGAAAAGATCACAAGTTTCAGGCCAGCCTGGGTGACATAGCAGAGCACTGTTTAAAAATAATAATTTTAAAAATTTAAAACCTCATTAAGATAGCATTACAACTAAAATATAGCAAACAAACATGTGACTGATTGAATCAGGACTTCTTCAGCCTTAGATGGAAGGAAAGAGGTGCTGAGATGAGATGGAAAAAATCACAAGGCTAAGGATCTTAACACCCAGCCTCACAAAGTTAAATGAACAAAGGCTTGGAAATTTTTGTTTTAATAGAAATTTTATATAATAATTTGATGGCATTTATATCTCCTACACTACCCCCAACTCCCCTTATTGCCCTTCACCCAATTTAATGTAATCTAGTTTATATAATACATTATGTATGTATACATATTATACATATATATGCCTATAGAGTCTAATTGTATCCCAAATGTTCTTCGCTGTGGATCCATCCACTGGAGTCTGGTTAACTTACCAAGAGTCCCAGACTTGAAAGAGACTGTCTCTTCCCTTCCCAAAAGCCCTCTGCTGACTCAATTTCCTTAAGTGGGGTTGGAGCTTCTTACCCACTTCCTCATGTCTATGCTGTGGGGTCAGGGGTGGGGGGTCTGGTTTGGACTTGCATGTGGCTTGTGCATGCTGTCACCATTGCTGTGAGTTCATATGAGTAACTGATCGGTTGTCTTGAAACTCTGTTTCCTTGTCATGTACCACCTCTGGCTCTTATAATCTTTCCCCTCCCTCATCTGAAATGATCCCTGAGCCTTGGGGGGGAGGGGGCAGAGGTTTTATATAGGTGTCCTAATCAGGGACAAGCAGTCTGCAGCTTCTTGCTTTGTGCATGCTGGCCAGCTGTGGGTTTCTGTGTAATCCAGATCTGCTGCATAAGGAAGTATCTCTGAGAGTCAGGAGATGCATTCATCTATGGGTATAATGATAAATCATGAAGACTCAGTTTACGGGATAACTGTTCAGTAGAAAGCTAGTATTAGGTTCTCCTCCATGTCCTGTGACCTATTTGAGCTGGGTATTTTTATTTCTTCAAGATGCTACAAACTCAAGTTTAGCATTGCCTAATTAATATAGGCTTGAGGCTTATTCTCTTCTTCAACACTTGTGTGTATGTTGCACAGTAGAAGCAGAAGCAGGCACAGTTAGAGTTTAGATTTAGTAAAGGTTCTGCATAATTGGCTCTGTAATATGAAAATCCCTAGTCACATTCGTTCACTTCAAAAACCAATTGAGTTCACAGAATTGTGCGTAGCCGTCTCCCTTCTGGCCTCATGATACAGATAAAAATGCTACAGATTTGAGGAAAATTCCATTTTTTTCCTACAGGGACTGTGCAGTGGTCACATTCTATTTTTTCATATTTGGCAAATAGATGACAGCCCATGGTGACTGTAGTGTTAGATCCTCCTAATTGTCATTAGAAGTACATTAATGCATTCCTAATCTTAGCCTTCCTTCAACACTCAGAGCCAAGCATTCTCATTAATCTAGGGCAAAACAGAAAGGCACCTTCTGGGGAGTTTTCTCTAAATATAATCAGAGCATGCACAAGAAAAATCGGACCATATGCACATCTGGAGACCAGTGTTGGTACTATTTGGCTGCACACTTATTCCATTTATCTAGGATAAAAACAATGCTTGTGTTCTTTCAGTAAGCAGAACTTTTATTTTTTTTCAATTTTTTTATTAATTTTTATTAATTTCTGTATATGTATAAATGTACTGTCTGCATGCAAGTTTGTGCACCCGTGTCGTGCAATGCCGCGGAGGTCAGAAGAGGGTGTCAGATTCCCCTGGAACTGGAGTTCTCCTGGAATCGGAGTTTCAGACTGTTCTCGGCCGCCATGTGGGTGCTGGGGATCGAACCCTAGGAGCGGTTGGCTCTCTTAACCGCTAGGCCATCTCTCCAGCCCCAGTAAGCAGAACTTTTATTAGGACACAAATGTCAGGGAAAACTACAAAATCCATCTAACTTCTCCTAAACCAAGTTGAATGTTCTCTGAATATCACCACTGTAGGATTCAGACACTCAGCAACAATTCCAAATACCAAAATTTCTGTTTATCCCCAAAGCCAATAAAATGTCCCCCAGACTATAGTATTTTAGATCTACAGACACCCACTATACAACTTCACACACCTTAAGCAACACAGTCTTCCAGTAGGTGCTGATTTGTGTGTGTGTGTGTGTGTGTGTGTGTGTGTGTGTGTGTGTGTGTGTTTGAGACAGGGTCTCTCTGTAGCCCCAGCTGGCCTGGAGCTAGCCCTGTAGACCAGGCTAGCCTTGAACTCACAGAGATCCACCTGCCTCCACCTCTGCCTCTGGTGTGATTAAAGGCGTGTACCACAACACCCAGCTTAAAGACAGTTCTTAGCCACCATGTAGGTGCTGGAAATCGAACCTGGGTCCTCTGCAAGAGCAGTCAGTGCTCCTAACCACTGAGCCATCTCTCCAGCCCTGGTGCTGAATTTTTTAATGAACAAAAGAGTATCATCATATTCCACATCAATTTGTCCTTCAGTTTGTGAAGCCCCTTCAAAATATGTTTGGTTTGTTTGTTTGTTTGTTTGTGATAGGGTCTCCCTGTAGCCCCAGTCAACCTGGAACCCACTATAAAGAAAACTGGCCTAGATCTCAAAGATCCACCACCCTCTGCTTCCAGAGTGCTGGAGATTAAAGGCATGTACCACCACACCCAGCTGTCAAAACATATTTTCAACTTGAAATAAACCACACAACATTAGCTTAAAAAAAATCAAATCATATTAGCCAAAAGTCAAAACAAATGATACAAATGGAAGTTTTCTCTGCTGGAAAATGCTGCTCTCAAATTACACAAAATCTATTCTTGACATTTTTTTCAAAAGGCATTAAAGAAAAACAATGCCATGCTTTAGATATGTCTCCTCCTAAATTCATGTTAGAGACTTAAACTTTGGGGGGGGGCTTTAATCCTAGCACTTGGGAGGCAGAGGCAGGTGGATCTCTGTGAATTCAAGTCCAGCCTGGTCTACATAGTGAGCTCCAGACCAGCTGGGACTAAAGGGAGACCCTGTCTCAAACATAAAAATAAAAAAAAAAAAAAAGAAACTTGAGGCTGGAGAGATGGCCTAGTGGTTAAGAGTGCCAACTGCTCTTGCAGAGGACCTGGGTTTGATCCCCAGCACCCACATGGCAGCTGAGAACTGTCTTTGGCTCCAGTTCCAGGGGAATCCGACACCCTCTTCTGACCTCTGAGGCACTGCACGACACAGGTGCACAAACCTGCATGCAGACAGTACATTCATACACATACAAAATAATAAAATAAAAAAAGTTTAAAAAAAAACTTAAACTTCTACAAAAATAATGCACAGTGGTAGGTCCTTGGGGAGATGGGGTCTTTGGAGAGGCCATGCCCTCATGAATGGATGGGCAATGCCCCTACAGAAAGGGCTTGGCTCTGGCTTCGCTCCTGCCTGATATGATTCCAGAGCTTACTGGCCTTTTTGCTTCCACTTTCTGTATGTGAACACAGAAGGCCCGTGCCAGATTCCAGTTGCCACTGCCTCGATCTTGGACTTGCCAGGCTCCAGAAAGTTATGAGGATAAATTTCTGTATTTTATGTTCTTCATATATTTTTCTAATGCTGTAAAAAAATACCTAAGACCAGGTAATTTGTACAGAATAGAATGTTACTTGATTCATGGTTCTAAAAGCTGGGAACTCCAAGAGCATGGTGTTCAGTATCTGCTCAGCATCTGATCAAGGCCTTCTTGCTGCATCACAACATAGTGGAGGGTATCACATGGCTAGACAGGCTGGACAGACAAGCCAGATTGAGTCTGTCTCCCTCTTATGAAGCCACTAGTGCCATCATGAGGGCCCCACCTACATGACATGATCTAATCCTAATTACCTCCCAAAGACTCTGCCTCTGGATAACATTAACATCATTATGTTTATAATGCGTGAAATTTGGGGGAGACATGTTCATTCATGGAAGCCATTCTTTTATTACAACATCAAAAAGTGGACTAAGACAAGCATTCTTCATAGTCATTGAACTTGAAAGTGTGATTTCCCCCTCCCAGATCTTTCTCTACCCATTGTTTATTGTATATCCAATAAACAAGGGCAGTAGAGAAATGAAAAACATAATAGCTAAAGTTCAATATCAGAGATAATTGGAAAAAATGGGACTGCAAAGACCTGGTAAAAATGGTATAAGATATATAGATATAGATATAGATATAGATATAGATATAGATATAGATATAGATATAGATATATAGATATATCCTAGGTTCCTTATTTGGCCTTGATACTAATAGTCAACTAGAAATTGTGCTTACCTTCAACAGGAAGACTCAAGATACTGAAAGCGTTATATTCAGATGGGTGACCTAGTATAATACTCTAGCTGAAAGCCTGGGCTCTCAATCCCCACATCTTCTATTTACTAGCAATTGTTCAATATCTGAAGTCTCACTTTTCTCATCAATAAAATGGGATCTCTCATAAGGTTATTATGTGGGTAAATGCACTGCTCCCATTCTCTGGTTTATGCTGGAAGTTAAAATGGAGTCCTTGTGAAATGTGATTTGTAGGGAGGGAAGGAGGTAATAATGTAGCTGAAAGAAAATCCTCAGTATCGTCACCAGACATGAAGGATCCCCAGCAGGATGAAAGGAAGACCAGATAGGATGCTTCCAATGTGAGTCTAAAACTATGACCCAGAAATGTGAATGTAAGCAGGAGAATGGCAAAGAATGGTTGTTTAGGAAGAGCTATAGTCATACCTACTATATGAGTCCAACCCAAATACCAAGTAAAATGAATATAGAAATAATAAACTCAATAAGGTTTTGCAAACATGTGACTCACTAACCCTCCAAATCTGAGAGGCTAACAAAGGAAGTAGAAATCTGATAAGCTGAAGCAATTAAGCTTCATTGTCTGATCTTTCAGGTCCCAGGAATCTCTGAACTGTGATTTGGCAGGAAGTGCTAAAGTCCGAGGCAGAGTCCAGGGACCAGCACATGTAGCTCTTACCTGATAGATACAACTCAACATTCACTGAGGCAGGTACCTGACAGATGCACTGAGCCTTGCCTGAGATAAATTACATTGATTTCAGGAGACAGAAACCAGTTGGTATCCAGGCCACAAATGCTCACTATGGGAGTGAAGTGGCAGATCTCATTCCATTCATGCCTTGCAATCATTCATAAGACCTCTCTCTCTCTCAAAATGACTTTTAATATAATAGCCCAAATGGTGCTCAAAGACAACATTTGGGTTCACAATTATTGATGAATAGACTCAACTATGTCTACATAAATGTGAAGAAGATTCATCAATCATAGTGAGTGACAGAGCCTATCAGATGGCAACACATACAAATCCAACAGAACATGTGCTTCCATGGGGTAGAGAAAAATGCATCTTACTTGGCCCCAATACCTCAGGTAACTTGAGTAGGTCACAAAGTAGGTCATCTTATTTTTCTGAGCCTTGAGGCAACTTAAAAAAATTAAATAGAGGTGCCGGGTGTGGTGGCACACACCTTTAATCCTAGCACTTGGGAGGCAGAGGCAGACAGATCTTTGTGAGTTCAAGGCCAGCCTGGTCTACAGAGTGAGTTCCAGGACAGCTGGGACTACAGGGAGACCCTGTCTCAAAAAGACCAAAAAAAAAAAAAGAAATAGAGGAACTAGATAATCATTAAGATTCAGAGTCACAGGGGCTGGAGAGATGGCTCAGCAGTTAAGAGCACTAGCTGCTCTTATATAGTGCTTGGGTTTGATGCCCAGCACCCATATGGCGGCTAACAATCATGTGTAAGCTCCAGTTTCAGGAGAATCCAATTGCAGGGCAATCCAACTCCCTCTTCTGACTCCATGGGCATTGCTCAACATGGGTATACTTACATACATGTAGGCAATATACTCATAAACATAAAATAAAACTAATGAAATATAAAAGGAGGAGGAGGAGGAGGAGGAGGAAGAGGAATAATCAGTCACTATCTCCTGCTAGACTGACTCAGGACTAAATCCAGGACCACAGTAAATGTTGGGGAAAGCTGGCCCTGTGCCAAGAAAGGATCTTGAGTTGACCAGGTACTCCTCAATGAAAGAGAAAGACTTCCTCTAGTTTAAAAAAGAGGAGGAGAGACCATCTAGCAGAGAATAAAAGTTGTGGCTCTATCTAGTGCAGTACTTCTTCCACCTCTAGACCAAAGGGGGCTGAAGTAGTTAATTAAATATGAAGAAACTGTTAGAACTCAAAGCCATTTCAATTAAAACTATTAACTAGCCAGATGTGGTGCCATACACCTTTAATCCCAGAACTCAGGAGGCAGAGGCAGGCAGATCTCTGTAAAATGAAGGCCAGCCTGGTGTACATATTAAGTTCCAGGCAGGTTGAGGCTATCAAAAAGACCAAAAAAGATTTTTTTAATTAGCTAGGATGGGCTGGAGAGATGGGTCAGTTGTTAAAAGCACTGGCTGCTCTTGCAAAAGACCTGGGTTTGAATCCCAGCACCCACATGGCAGCTAATAACTACCTGTAACTCCAGTTCCAGGGGATCTGACATCCTCTTCTGACCTCCAAGGGCACTTCACAACAAGGGTGCACTTACACAGATACAGGCATAACATTCATATACATAAAATAAAATTAATTAATTAATTAATTAAAAAGATTTTAAATTAGCTAGACTTACTGAAAAATAAATCCTTCAGTGTGTTTGTCTCTAAATTGGTCCATGTGGTGTAGCTACATGGGTTTTATTTCCTAGGAAAATGTGCCTTAGAACTTTTGGCAAGAGCCTTCATTTGACAGCTCATACTTCTTTTTCTTAGCTCAGATATAGAATTAACCTCATTGAAAAACATGTTAGGCACTTAACCTTTTGTAGTAAATACACTGTTCTAATGTTTTGTCATATATCTTAACTGTTCTCCCACAAGAAAGCAACTGAACTTTGTTTTTGACTTTTTGTCTTTTACATCTAGTAGCTGAAAGGTCAAACTAAATTCTGTATCAGATATCTGATTCATAAACATTCCTTTCCTCCTTTGCATTTTTGCTTGTCTGCCTTCTTGTATATATTTATTATACAATCAACATAAAGATGATTACGTCAAGTTTGGATAGTTTCTGAAATACATTGTCTCTTGTGTTCAGGTGAATACAGGGCAGTATTTCAATATCTCACTGGTTTGGGATTTTGGATTCATGGTGGATAAACTTACAGTTTGGGTTTGATTTGGTTTGGGTTTTTTTTTGTTGTTGTTAAGAAAATGTGTGTATGCACATGTGTGTGCGCATGTGTATGTGTGTATGTGTATTCAAGTTTATAGTTGGTGCCAAAATTATACTGTAATGGCTTTAAAAGGCCTAAAGTTCCTCTGATGGGAATGAACTATAATAGAAACTACTGGGAAAGATACAGCATTCTGTGGAATGTAGCTTTGTTTCTGTCTGAGTTTATCCTTTGGCAATGGTTCCCTTAGGGCATCCATGTCTCTGCTGGATAGTAGAACACATTCATCCATGCACTAATTAGTCAAAGAAGACAAGGAACCTGTAGGTTGGTACTGTGGTCCCTCAAAGAAAGACAAGCTTTCTGTTCATTTCTAGTCCCACCTATAGTAGAAACACCATAATGCATAGTTTCACCATTTCTTCCACAAAAATTCATGCCTTTCCTCCTCTGTAAGAATATCACTGAACTTCCAGGAAACAGCACCTTCTTAGTAAAAAGATTGTATCTTTACTAATTATTGTTACATATACATATGGGGGGACACAGGAGAAATTGGAGAGGGATTAAGAAGAATGGAAATAATATGAATAAAATAATCAAGTATGAAATTCAAAAAAGTAAAATAATTAATTTTTAAAAGAGTATCTCACATTACATGATGAACTAAAAGGGGATATTCAATTCTTCCAGATAGAATAATCTACTATATCTTTTTATTATTAAAAGCATAAGAGACCCTCAACTGATGAGTGGATAGAGAAAATGTGGTACATCTACACAATGGAGTTCTATGCAGTGGTAAAGAAAGATGACATCATGAACTTTGCAGGTAAATGGCTGGAGCTAGAAGATATCATGCTGAGTGAAGTAACACAGTCCCAGAAAAACAAATGACTAATGGTATCCCTCATCTGTGCATGCTAGCACCAACTACTTAATTGCATAACAAACTGAGCAATGTCAATGTGATCTGAAAACAACTGTGCTCTTATATTGTGAGTCCCTTAAAATATAATAAAAAATAATAATAAATTTAAAAAATAAATAAATATAAAAGCATAAGAGAAGGACCCAAAATGGCAGACACCACACAGGCACAGATAATTAGTCTCCAGGGAATAATCTGGGGAAGGATGAAAAACAGCTATCAGAAAAACACGGACATCCTAAACAGCAGCAGGGGGAAAGCTCGACCCAGAACAACAGCAGCAGCAGCAAAAGCAGAAGGAAAATCCAGGGGGAAACTCTCACCTTGGCAATGGGTGCTGGACACTGGCAAATGACAGAGCAGAAGCAAAACATGATTTCAAAAAGACTGCTGAGGGCTGGAGAGATGCCCTAGTGGTTAAGAGCACCGAATGCTCTTGCAGAGGACCCGGGTTCGATCCCCAGCACCCACATGGCGGCCGAGAACCGTCTTTGACTCCAGTTCCAGGGGAATCCGATGCCCTCTTCTGACCTCCACGCAGCATTGCATGACACAGATGCACAGACCTACATGCAGACAGTACATTCATACACATAAAAAATAAATAAAATTTTAAAAAAGAAATTAAAAAACAAAAAGACTGCTGAAAAAAAAAAAGACCTGCTGCTGCTGCAGTTCAGTTAACCATACTCTTGGGAAACTCAAACCAAGTGGCACAGAACTATATGCTAAATCCTGACAAACTGTTTTCCAGAAAAAGAAACCTTGACTCAGACACAGTGTTCAGTGACCTGACAACATGGTAGGAACCAAAGCATACAGCAGAACTACAGGCTGCAAACAGCTTGCAGGACACTGGCAAGAGTTGCACATGGGCAGAGCCAGCATTCAGAACCAGCACGGGAAAGTTCATAAGGTGTATTAATTTGGTATTTTTAGTTATTATATAACATGTAGATAAACCTTGAACAGGGATTTAAACATTTTTAATAAATCTTGACTAGGCATGTGTGCTGGATAGCTTTAGTGTCAACTTGACACACCTGGGTTGAGGAAGCCTCAACTTGGGAATTGGCTCCATTGGATTGGCCTGTGGCCACATCCATGGAGTATTGTCTTGATTGTCAAGCAATGTGGGAAGACCCAGCCCACAATGAGTGATGCCACCCTAGGCAGGTTGTTGTGTACCGTATAAGGCAGGCTGGGCATGAGCCAGGAGAGCAAGCCAGTGAACAGCATTCCTCCATGGCCTGTGCTTCAGCTCCTGCCTCCAGGTTCCTGCCCTGAGTTCCTGCCTTGGGCTCCCTAAGTGATGAACTGTGACCCAGGAGATGTAAGCTGAATAAACCCTTTCTTCCCCAAGTTGGTGTTGGTCAGAGTGTTTTGTCACAGCAATGGAAGACAACTAGAACAGCATGTGTTTCAGTTTCTTTTAATTGTTGTGGCAAAACACTCCAACCAGTACTAACTTGGGGAGGAAAGGGTTTATTTGTTTTACTTGGGAAGCCCATAGTAGGAACTCAGGGCAGGAACCTGGAAGTAGGAGCTAAAGCACAGGCTAAGAAGGAGTGCTGCTTTTTGGCTTGTTCTGCTAGCCAATGCTCAGTCTGTTTTATTGTACAATACAGAAAGCTCTGCCCAGGGGTGGCACTGCCCACAGTGGGCTAGACCATCTCATATCACTGAACAATCAAGAAAATATCCCATAGACATGGCCACAGGCCAGTCCAATGGAGGTACTGGGAAAAAATTTTGAATCATCCCCACTAAGATCATGAATAAGACAAGGGAGCCTCTCCACTCCTGCTTGATACTTCAGGCTAAGTGCCTTAAGTCTAGGCTAAAGCAATAAGACAAGAGAAGGAAATCAAAGGGATACAACTAGAAAGGGAAGAAGTCAAGTGTTCTTATTTGCAGATAACATGATTCTATACATAAGAAACTTTTTTCTTTATAAGAAACTTTAAAGACTCCACAAAAAGCCTGGGGTGGTGGCACACACCTGTAATCCCATCACTAGGGAGTCAGAGGCAGGCAGATCTCTGTGAGTCCAAGGCCAGCCTGGTCTACATAGCAAGCTCCAGGACAGCTGGGGCTATAGGGTGACCCTGTCTCAAAAAGACCAAAAAAATAAAAATACAAAAAGACTCCAAAAAAATTTTTAGAGCTGATAAATACTTTCAGCAAAGTGTCAGGATACAAAATTAACATACAAAAATCAGTAACCCTCCTGTATACCAATGTATAGGAAACATATAAGGTAAACATGCTAAGAAAAAATTCAGAGAACCAATTACATTCATAGTAGCTTCAAAAACAATAAAATACCTTGGAATAGACCTAACCAAGAAAGTGAAAGAGCTCTCCAATACAAACTTTAAAACATTAAAGAAGAAAATACAGAAAGATACTAGAAGTTGGAAAGACCTCCCATGCTCATGGATTAGAAAAATATTGTGACTGGCCTACCAAGAACAATCTACAAATTTAATGTAATTCTAACCAAAATTCCAGTGATATTCTTTGCAGAAATAGAAAAAACATTCTTAAAATTCCTTATGGAAGCACAAGAGACCCTAGATAGCCAAAGCAATCCTGAGCAAAAAGAATACTGTTGGAGGTCTCCTCATCTCAGATTTAAAGTTACTGTAGAACCACAGTAATAAAAACAACATGGTACTGGCACAAAAACAGATACATATATCAGTGGAATAGAATAGAGGACCCATATACAAGACCATGAACCTACAGTCATCCTATTTTTGACAAAGATAACAAATATTTACACATGGTGGCTCCCACCTTTAATCCCAGCAGAGGCAGGTGGATATGAATTCAAGGCTACACTGATCTGTATACCAAGTTCTAGGCCGGCTGGGGCAACAGGGAGACCATGTCTCAAAAAGAGAAAAAAAAAAAAACTGAACAGAGAGCTCTTAAAAGAAAAACTAAAATGGTTAATAATCACTTTGGTTTTGTTTTTCAGAGACAGAGTCTCACCATGTAGCAATGGTTTACCTGAAATGTGCTATGCCTCAAACTCACAGAGATCCACACTCCTTTGCCTCCTCGGTGCTGAGATTAAAGGTGTGTGCCAACACACCTGATCTAATAAATATTTTTAAAGTGCTCAACATTCTTGCAAATTAGGGAAATGCAAATCAAAATTGCTTGGAGATTATAGCCCACCCTTATGATAGGGGCTATCATCAAGAAAACAAATAACAACAAATGCTTTCAAAACTGATGGAGAAAGGGAACACTTATCCAATATTGGTAGGAGTGTAAATTGGTCTAGCCACTATGGAAATTAGTGTGGAAGTTTCACAATAAAAGGCTAAAAATAGGGTGTGGTGGCACAGGCCTTTAATCCCAGAGCTTGGAAGGCAGAGCCAAGCAGATCTCTGTGAGTTCAAACTGCCACACTCACAAAAGAAACCAATGAGGGACCACAGATTAATACAAAATTTATTTAATTTCCTGGTGCACCAGAACCCAATTAAGAAAACTGACACATCAGAGAAGCCAATTATTGATGTGTCAGGGATGCAACCCACTCCACACAGGGATGGTTGTGACCCCAACCGTCTGTTACAGAGAACTTTTTTTTTTCTTTTCCAGACAGGGTCTCCCTGTAGCCCCAGCTAGCCTGGAACTCACTCTGTAGATCAGGCTGGCCTTGAACTCACAAAGATCTGCCTGCCTCTGCCTCCCAAGTGGTAGGATTAAAGGCGTGCACCACAACGCCCGGCTACAGAGAACTTTTAAAGAGATAAACCTCTGCCTCCCAAGAGCTAGGATTAAAGGCGTGCACCACCTTATGGTTGTTAAACCTCCAAGAGGGTCAGTTGAATGTTTTCCTATATAACACATAAATAAAGTCTGAACATTGCCTTAATTTTTTTTTATAAATTCTTAATTGCTGTTGCAAAACATTCTGACTAATAGTGACAGCTCATGACAGGAGCCTGAAGGTAGTAACTGCAGCAAAGGCTAGGAAGGGATGCTGCTTACTGGCTTGTGCTGCTGGCTCATGTTTAACCTATTGTATACACTATAGAAATATCTGGCCAAGAACGGCATTGGCCACAATGGGCTCAGACCAGTCCAACGGAGGCAATCATTGAGGTTTCTTAGCTCAGGTGTGTCAAGTTGGCATTAAACCTATCCAGTAAAGCACACAATTTGTTCTTTAACATAGTCCAGGCCACAAACCCAAGATAATAAAGAGGCTAAAAACAATACCTTCTAGGACTATCTCAAATGATGGCCACGTTACTTGTCCCCAGATTTTGAATTACAGCTTTGAGAAGAAAAAGGAGGGGAGGGCATTATCACATACCTACAGAAGACAGGAAATGCTTAAATCAAGCTCACCACAATTGGTTTCATTCAGAGTGTTCTCATGTGGTCCCCAGAAGTAAAACTTAATTTTTCTTAAAAATATTAAAAGTAACATGTGCCAAGTATAACAGATATAAAGCAGAGTTATAGAAGCTAATGTACCAACAGCAAGTCGCAATAAATATACAAGAAATTAAAGACTAGATCTGTGACGCATTTAAAGAAAACAAAAAGTATGTTTTACTTTAAGTGCAAAAATAGTTTATAATCCTTACCAAGTGATTTTTATCAAATGTTCATTCTATTAATTTACTGCACCATAGGTTGTTAACACTTTATTATTTTTGCCAACTGTAGCATTTTGGAAGCAAACCAGAACACTTTTATCATAGATGTACCCAATGATTATTAATGCTTTTTAAAGGACCTAAAGTTCCTCAAATTTTATTCCATGCTATTGATCCCATCAGATCAAAAGCAATTGCCAAGCTGAATAAGTTACAAAGTAAATAATTTTGGTTCACAAAAATGTGCAGTATTCTCAAAACTTAAAATAGTTACCCATTAACACAAATCTCTAAAGCTTAACTTAAAGAATTGGAAGATAAGTTTCACAGTAATGTATATTTACCTTTAATATATTATTATGATGTTTATGTCACAATAGTGCTTTTTAGTGTTCACAATTTACAGCTTCAGTCTGTACATACATAGCCCAGGAACATAAGGGACAATTCTTACTATTATAAACTATCCCTAAGGGAAAAAAATGAATCACCACCCCACATAGTACTATAATAATGGTATGAATTTAAAACAAATTAACACAACATGGTTTTTCATGTGAGCTGTTTTTAAAATACCAGCATGTGAATTTGGATATTTTATCAAACAGCTACACCTTTATTCACTAAGAAGTTGTGCATTAATTTTTTTCTAACCATTTTCTTTACCTTACCTCAAAAATTTATCGACTTGTGTTTTTCAATGAATTTTAAACTGTCTTAAGGGGAGGGGGGTGGCAAACAGTGTAAACAAACAAATAACTTCTATATTAAAAGTGGAATTTAAACCTTCAAAGGGCAGTTTGAACCTCCAAAATCCAAATGACCTATTTAGTACTCAGGTCTAAAATCTAAGACAATTTTTTTTTAATTTTTTTGAATAACCTTCATTCTACCCTTGAATATCAAACTGATTGGTAGTCACATTACCATGTATAATTAGAGCATACTAGCTTGTTGAATACAATATTAGTAAGGTCAAAAGACAAACTAAATTTTCTTTTTTTTGAGACAGGTTTAAACTAGCATTTAGTTTTAAAATCATTTAGTAATTGGACAACAGATACATAAAACATTTTTATTATATACAGGTAACTCAGCATTTATATATGTCCATTTCACCTGAGGCTGCAACAAGGTGTGTTGTACCCATAAAGGGATGGACTTAGAATTTTGGTTGTAAAATTAATTTTCATAGACTGTCCACATTTTGCATAGTACTGAGAATCTCCAGTTGTGGAACACAATTTCTTATATGTGCCATAACCACATTATAGATTTCTGAAAAGTGAACAGTATTTTATACCCACACTCATACATAAGGTTTTAAAACTTAATTTTGGTGATGGCAGTTTATAAAGGTTGTACTGAGCAGAGGCACAGACATACATTGTTATCTTACACAGACATACACACATTGGAGAAAACACCATATACTGTCTATCAATGGTCTGATAGATTCCTAATATGCTGTAGGTTTATTACAGAGTTGTTAACAGTATCATCCACATAGAAACACAATTTATGCGCACCTTCATACAAGAGATTTTTATCCTAGTGTTTGTATTGAACAGACTCACATACCTTGCTGTCAGACATGTTTTCATTCTTTAGAAATGTCATTTAAAGCATACAGCCCCAATTGTATTCCCAAGGCTGAGGTGACTAATACAGTTTTCTTAGCATGCTGTCATTAATGCTTTACACCTTTAGTTTTAAACTATGAACTTATTGAAATATTTTAACAAGTGATGAAAAACAGAATTATATATCCAGTTTGTACTGAAGGCTAGTCATAACTAAAGTCACAATACAATAATCAAAGACAGTTTCACCAAGGAAGAAGCTAAAGAATAATGTAACAGGAAACATTCAATCCTATCAAGGCAGTACAAGATCAGGACAATTAAGCAATGAACAATACCAAAAAAACATTTTGGGCTGTTTCATTGGAGGAAAGAAATTGCCATCTACAGGCATCCAGGGGAAGCCATGTGCCACTGTTTATGGAAGCACAGCTGTCAAAAGCCTGGCTGGGTAGAAGAAAAGAAAACAGACATTTGTTTTAACCAACAGTTAAAAATCAGGTCTTCAGAGGTCTGGAAAACAAGTTAAAAGGAAACTGAAGTTAGAATACCTGCAACTTTTAAACAGTTTAATTTGGAGATCAAATCTAGTCTTAACAGATAACAAATAAAACCTTTAGATAGCCAGTTTGGAATTTTTCTCTGTAGGAACTTGGGAACCCAGGTTCAAATTAGGCCTTTGAAAAAGTTTAAGAGGCATGCCAAAAGAAAACTTAATTTATGTGCACAATACAGAATGAAAGAACTTTGAAGTGGCCACATTTAACAGAAACCAACAAAGAAGAACACACATGACACGAATCTCAGACACATGGGAGAACAGTTAACACACAGACAGCTTGCACAGATATATGACTTAATATAATGAGAGATTCCCTTTTTCTTTTTAAAATCTCATAAAATAACTTGATGTCAAGGCACAGAAAGTTCTCAGTTTTCTGGCCTGCTGCACACCTTGGCTGTGCAGGGCTGTGGAACCATTAATTTTTCATTGTTACATTTACACACAATCATTTAGAGTTTAAGACATTTTTTAGTTAGCTCCATTAAAACACTTTTGTACTCAAAGCCCCCAAATGCTGGGTTGATTTCACTAAATGCCTGTTCCACCTTAACTGACAGTCCTGTTAAGGAGGGCCAGCTGTCTGGCATCATACTATGATGGATCTTGTATTTCTAGGGGAGTGGAGCAGTAACAGTTCTAGCTGCTTGAAGCTTGCAGCAAGGGCCCTTTGTGTGCATGCTTGCCTGTACAGGAGAGAGGGGAGTAGGGGTTTAGAAGAAGTAATATTAGATTCGAAGTACAGAAGAACAGAAACAGAAGAAGTAATGAGAAAAAAAAAGACCACAAATCAAATAAACATAGTGAGTACACAGAGGACACAGAAAGGACTTAGACGGCAGGGGCTGTCTGCTGTGACCAGAACTGAAGGGCTGGACCCACTGTCTGTGCCCCAAAACCAGGATACTAGACCGTCCCTGAGTCTAGTATCAGATGAAGCCCCTGTTCGTCTACTGGAGAGTCGGAGCGTCCTCCTTCTCTCATGCCCAGAGGAACTAGTCGCGTCTGACCTTCCTCTAAGGCAGCAGCCCTGGCACCACAGAAACAGAAAACTGAAACCAAAACAGGAGTGTATGCTAGGTACCTTTCAAAGTGCTTTGTTCTCCAAGGCCAGCAGCGTCCAGAGGCCCCTCAAGGCAGAAGTGGCATATCTCAGTGGGACCTCCAGATGTTGGATTCAAGCTGCCACACTCACAAAAGAAACCAGCAAGGGGCCACAGATTAATACAAAATTTATTTAATTTGCTGGTGCACCAGAACACAATTAAGAAAACTGACACATCAGAGAAGCGAATTATTGATGTATCAGAGATGCAGCCCACTCCACACAGGGATGGTTGTGACCCCAACTGTCTGTTACAGAGAAGTTTTAAAGACAAAAACCACAAACTAGAGGAATTTGGTGACATCATACATACACAATTGCAAGGCTATAGAAACACAATGCAAGCAGTGGTGACCTTTAAGCTGATTGGTTGTGTTTAGCAGCGTGAAGCTCCTTGGAGAGGAATGGGCTTCTTAGGGGGTAGGAAGCACTCCTTCAAGGCTGGGAAAGTTTATCCTGACCTCAGGTAGCTGTGGGAACTAGGAACCCAGGGTCGGACTGTATTCTTGTGGTTAAGGTAATCATGGGAACCAGGCTTGCTTCAACTAGATTAACTCTTTCTGACCTGGTCCTAACACCTGGTGTTCAGAGTGAGCTCCAGGCCAGCTGTGGCTAAAGGAAGACCCTGTTCAAAAAAGGCCAAAAAAAAAAACAAAAAATGCTGAGCCAGGAGTATGGCGCACACCTTTAATCCTAGCACTTGGGAGGCAGAGGCAGGCAGATCTTTGTGAGTTCAAGGCCAGCTTGGTCTACAGAGTGAGTTCCAGGATATCTGGGGCTACAGGGAGACCCTGTCTCGAAAAGACAAAAAGAAAAAAAAAAGCTAAAAATAGAACTACCAGGAAAGGGCATGGTGATGCACGCCTTTAATCCTAGCACTCAGGAGGCAGAGGCAGGTGGATCTTTGTGAGTTCCAGGCCATCCTGGTCTACAGAGTGAGTTCCAGGACAGCTGGGGCTACAGGGAGACCCTGTCTTGAAAAAAGACAAAAAAAATAAATAAATAAAAAACAGAACTACCATATGACCCAGCTCTATGACTCCTGGGAATCTACCCAAAGGACACTTCAAGCTATAGGCATAGGTAAGGACTTTCTGACTAGGAGTCCAGTTGCTCAGAAATAAGTACAATAATCAATAAATGGGACTTCATGAAATTAAAAGGCAGTAAAAGTACAGTAAAGGAAGCTTAACTCAGTGAAGAGGCAGCCTATAGAAGGGAAGTATCTTCCTCAGTTTTACACGTAGGACTCATATCCTACTTGAGAAACACATATTCATATTCATTGTTGCTCTCTCCACAACAACTAGGAAAAGGAAGGACCAAGTCTCAATATAATAAAACCATATATGACAAAATCACAATCAGCATTGTGCTAACCATTTCTACTAAGAACATTAACAAGGCAAGCTATGGGCATGAAGTGAAATCAACCTCGCTATCCAACAACAGATGAATGGATAATGGAAACATGGTACACATACACGACAGAAATGTATTCAGCTATAAAGAAAAATGAATTTCTGAAATTTGCAGAAAAATGGATAGAACTAGAAAATATACTGAAGTAAATAACTCAAGCCCTCAAAGATGAATAACGCATGTTTTCTATCATATATAGATCATGTAGGGGCCAGGAAGCTAGAAAGGACCTGTTCAAGAGGGGTGAAGGGGATTTAAGGAAAGGAAGATAGTAAAACACATAATATGAAAGTAAAGGGGCTGGAGAGATGGCCTAGCGGTTAAGAGCATCGACTGCTCTTACAGAGGACCAGGGTTTGATCCCCAGCACCCACATGGCAGCTGAGAACCATCTGTAACTCCAATTCCAAGAGAACTCCAGTTCCGGTGGAATCCAACGCCCTCTTCTGACCTCCGCAGCATAAGGGGAAGGAGATTGGAAGAGGTACAGAGGAAGATAAATCAGGAGCAAGGATGTATTAAAAAGCCATGTGAGAACCCACTATTTTGTAGACTAATTTTAAAAATATGATATTGGGCTGGAGAGATAGTCTAGTGGTTAAGAGCACCGACTGCTCTTGCAGAGGACCCGGGTTCGATCCCCAGCACCCACATGGTGGCCGAGAACCTTCTGTAACTCCAACTTCCAGGAGAACTCCAGTTTTCAGGGAATCTGAGACCCTCTTCTGACCTCCGCGGCATTGCACCACACCAGTGCAACAAACTGGTGTAGGTCAATTCATACACATAGATAAATAAATAAATTTAAATCATATATTATATTGTGCCAGCGTGGTGGTGCACTCCTTTAATCCTAGCACTTGGGAGGCAGAGGCAGGAGGATCTCTGTGAGTTCAAGGACAGGCCTGGTGTACAGAGCGAATTCCAGGACAGCTGGGGCTACGGGGAGACCCTGTCTTGAAAAAAAAAAAAAAAAAAAAAAAAAAAATATATATAATATATATATATATATATTTTATATATTATAAAATAAGAAGAGTTTTAAGGGTGGTACCCAGAAGCCATAGTTTATTGAATGAAATCCCATGCCAGGGGTTGGATTCCTCCCTATGAACTATTCATCAGGAAGGCTCCAGAGGCCCCAAAGTAATGCAAGCTGTTGCCATTCCTCTTGGTTGCCTACCAGAGATAGCTGATAAGACCCTATTTCTGAAGACACCAAATACTTTGGTTGCAGAACACAGAGAAATCAAGCTGGAACTGAGCTGGAAGTCCGTACCCTTTTGCTGGGTAGCATTCATAGTAACAGAGGTGTTATACAGCCTTCTTGGGGAGAAAATTCATCAGTAGTCTTACCCAACCATGAATCCTGTCAGCTTGCCAGGCAAGATGCACTCACTGGTGCAATAGTGACACGACTGTTTGAGGGGTAACCAACTGCTTTTTTATTAGATTTGAGGCCTGCTCCACTGGAGAAAATCCATGCCTGGTACTATAAACCTGGTCAAAAGTCCATGGCTTGGGAGATCATGGGCCTTAGGAACCTATTACTGTTGTTTTTCTAAATAGGTATGGCTATGGATTTTAATATTTTAATGTTTGTATCAATAGATTAGTGCTTCTCTCAGCCTGTGTCAGAGAAGCTTCTGCTTGGAGTGGGGTATAGTTAACACAGAGTGTAACCACTGGTAAGTCACTGGTGTTGCCCTTGCTCAAGTAAATAATCTTCTACCCATGCTCACTCAAGCCCTAACCAAATGCAGTCACACACACAGAAAAGAGATGCAAGTAGAAAAGGGGGAAGAATAAGAAAGGATGATTAGTAGGGGTATCATCAAAATACATACCAGATACATTACCAAATGTTTTACCTACATTAGCTCATTTAATATCCACACACACATAAACTCTAGTGGTCAGTGCATAGAAGGAACGAAGGTTTAAAGAAGTTAAATGCTGTATACATAGACAGGATTCATGCTGAAAAGGTAGAACTTTACCTTATCATGAAAAGAAAAAGTAGATAACTATGCAAGATGATGGATATGCTAATTTAATTCACTATAGCAACCTCTTTACTATTTATAAGGATATCATAACATCATGTTTTGTGCTTTATAGACACACATTTACTTTTAAAATCAAGGAAGAAGTAAATTACTTTTCCAAGTAACCCACGTAAGGAAACTAGGTAGATACTCATTCTGCCTCTAACCTTGTCCCTTACCCAAGTCCTATACACTGAAAATAGTCACATAATGTCTTAGAAAGTAAACAAGTGACTTGGAATTACTATAATGGCCAAAAAAAAAAATACTTAATAGCTTTCTGAATAGCTTTCCTCTCTAGGAGGAAGCTGTCATATTTTTTTCATTTAAAAAATATGATTTAGCCCTAAAGACTAGCTAACTTGGCTTTGGAGAACAGCCTGCTAAGAGAGAGCATCAACTGGTGGCCAACACCACCTTCAAGACCACATCAATGACCAGCACAGCATATGATATTGGTGCAGTAGTGGCACTTTTTTGTGTTTTGGGGAAGTTTGCACATTTTTTATTTTTTTATTTTTATTCATTCATTTTGTATGTGTATGAGTGTACTGTCTGCATGTAGGTTTGTACACCCATGTCGTGCAATGCCACGGAGGTCAGAAGAGGGTGTCAGATTCCCCTGGAACTGGAATTCTCCTGGAATTGGAGTTACAGATGGTTCTCAGCCACCATGTGGGTGCTGGGTATAGAACCCGGGTCCTCTGTAAGAGCAGTTGGCGCTCTTAACTGCTAGGCTATCTCTCCAGCCCAGTAGTGGCACTTTTATCTTGGGGGCAATAATCAGTGCTTACCTAACTGAACTTAAAGCCCACTCAATGGGAGGAAACTCATGTATGGTACTGTAAACATAGCCAAAATACACATGGACAGAGAGATCATAGATCTTAGAGAAAACCCCAAGGCTGTCACTTCCCTAAACTAACATAATTTCTTACTAACTGCAAAAGCTGTATCTTTATATTTATAGTCAAGTATCCCAGTCACGACTCATCAAAGAAGCTTCTTTTGCACCAAATGGAGACAGGGCACCACAACTGGTCACACACAGACATTGTCTCTGAATTGCCAAAACCTAAGCAACACATGTACAATGCAACCTCTACACATAAGGCTCCTGCAACATAGAACAAGAGATAAAGACAACACTAATGAATCTCTCAATTCTCACTAATGAAACTCCCTCAGGCAACAAAGGGCCAGGAACACAAAGGGTCACAAATGGCCAAAGCATGGAGATTAGGAATCTGCAAAGTGTGGGTCCTTAGACAGGACTCACCCAGGGTTCAAGGACCACTGAGGAAGAAGAGGCAGAAATATTGTAAGAGCCAGAGAAGAGATGCATGACCATATGAAAATAGACTCCTACAAGCTCCGGCGACCCTGTACATATGAACCTACAGCAATAGTGTCAATATACACAAGACCCATCAAATTCAAGCAGACAAAACCCGGCATAAAACTGTGGAAATGGGCACAGGTCCCAGTCTTATCAGAAGAACTATTGGCAGCTGACTACTGCTGGGTGAGAAAGAGCTGATCTTCGTAAAGGGAGGGACTCTGGATGGACTAACTAGACCTGGATGGATGGATTTGCACTAAGGACGAACTGGGAATGCTGACTTGATACAATGTGCCTTGGCACAAACGACAGAGTGTATGAATTCCAGTGGGGGAGGGTGCCAATGGGGAAGGAGGTATAAAGGTGATTTAAATTGATTGAGACGTTCTGTATGAAATACACAAAAATTCAACTAAAAATCAATTAGGGGCCAAAGAGATGACTCAGTGGTTAAGAGCACTGACTCCTCTTACAGTAGACCCAGTTTCAACTTCTGGCACACACATGGTGGCTAACAGCCATCTGTAACTTCAGTTCCAAGGATATGACTCCCTCTTCTGGCCTCTGCAGGCACTGAACAACACTGGTACACTACATACATGCGTGTATAACACTCCTACACATAAAATAAAAATAAATCAAAAAATGTTTAAATATGATTTAGTGAGTACTTACTATATGTCAGGCAACTCTGTATTTCATGTGTGTTAACTCATTTGATCCTGATTATACTTACTAATTTGCATCATTGTAATGACCATATTACTGATGAGCTTAATACAGGTAGAAATTAAGTGACATGGAAAACATCACACAGCCAGTGAAGGTAAAGACCCAGTTTAGAATCAGGTCAGGTGACTCTAAAGCCCACCCTCTTTTAAAATATTTTATTTATTGTTGTTTTTATTATTTTATGTGTATGAGTATATTATTGCCTGTGTGTATATAAGTGCACACATATAATGTGGAGGTCAGAAGAGGGTACAAGATCCCCTGGAACTGGAGTTATGGATGGTTGTTAGCCACCATGTAGGTGTTGGGAACTGAACCCAGGTCCTCTGTAAGAGCAATCAATGCTTTTAACCACTGAGCCATCTCTCCAGCACCAAGCCCACTCTCTTAACTCATCCCTCTGTTGCCTACTCTAGATGACTATGGACATGTTTAATTATGAAAAATATCTAACAGATAGACTAGATGAGAAAAAGACAGACCATGAGATACTTAACCTGAATCAGCACGCAAAATTAACAGGACTTTGGGAGTTTCAGGACGGGAATGAAGACAAAATGCCCTGTATGGGAATCTACTTGCTGCTGTCTGAAAGTTGGATAGGAAAAGTCCCAGGGTTGGGAAAATGCAGAGAACCTTTCAAATACCTGATGTGTCATAATTTAAACAGCTTACTGTGCTGCCCTGCTAAGTAACCATTCCATGACAGACAGGGCCTTGAGATGGGATGTTTTGGGTGATGATGAAATTGGGTTGGTACCAGCAGGGAGCTACAGCTTTAAAAAAGCCCAGCAAGCACAGGGAGTAAATCACAAAAAGTCAGCAGAGATGCTTGGAGAGAAATGACCCTCAATGCCCTGCAGAGATTAAATTTCCCAGCACAAGTGGGATGGAGGATCAAGGCAATTTCTCTGTCTATATAGATGATCTCATTGCAACACACTAGAGAACTTGGGGACACCCAGGCAGTTGAAATTTGGGTTGAGTTAAAGTTAAAGTTGCTGATGTGTAAAAGTAAACGCTCATTCAATAAGTGTGTATCAAGTACCTACTTTCTGCCAGGCTTTGTTCAAGGTGTACAGATCCAACACTGAGCCAAACTGACTTGGTCTCTGCCTGGCTGTAGCTCTGCAATCCAATGGGGAAGGTTGACAAGTTGGCAACAAAACACAGTAAGTGCAATCAATGGTCAGATAGGAGATTCTGCCATGCTGAGAAAGCAGAGAGCAAAAGCCCTCTTAAGTATTTCAAAGGGGTTGGAGAAAAGGCGATGTTCAATTTGAACTGAAAGCCAGAGCTCTATGAGGAGGTGTGTTTACACAGACCAAAAAAAAAAAAAAAAAAGAATTCTTAGAGAAATGTTAGGAATGGGCCTATGGCTTTGGGAACTGAGAAGTATTCATGTTTGAAACTTCACACAAAACAAGGAAGACAAAGGGAATGGTGGTGGAGATGAGGCTGGGGAAGCTAAGCAGGGTCAGGTCGTAGGGCTCGGAAGATATTGGAACAGGAAATAATTCAGCTTTTAAATGGGGCTGTGGTGCAATCAATGAGAGCTACAAATTGAAAACCAAAAAAATAAGTGAAGAGGGCATTAAAACTGTGGGGTTTTATCCTGAGATGAAGGTATGTGTTTTCCAATTGACAATCAAGTTTTTACTCTTTCAATGAATGAGGATATAAATTTGCATTGGATCTACCCACAAAAGTAAGTCTATACAACCTAAGGACTAGACCCATAGCTGTCAACCATTGTGGTGATTCAGATTCCCCAAAATGATTTTATTTAATTAAAATATATCTTTAAGGCCAGGCATGGTGGTGCACGCCTTTAATCCTAGCACTCAGGAGGCAGAGGCAGGCGGATCTTTGTGAGTTCAAGGCCAGCCTGGTCTACAGAGTGAGTTCCAGGACAGCTGGGACTACGGGGAGACCCTGTCTCAAAAAGACCAAAAAAAAATAAAATAAAATAAAATAAAATACATCTTTAGAAGCTGGGGTGTAATTCAATGATAAAATGCATGCTTAGCATGTAAAAACATCCTGGGTTAAATACTCAGCACCAAAAATTATCAATTAGCTGATTAAATAAAGTACACCTTTAGTGTTGTAATTATGAACTCACTTGCTCTTGCAGAAGACCCAAATTCAGTTCCCAGCACCCACATCATGGCTCACACTGCCTGTAACTCTAGCTCTGAGGGGTCTGACACCCTCCTCTGGATTCCACAGGGACCTGCGCTCACACACGCACATACACAGACACACACATATACACATAAAAATAAAGCACACCTTTAACTCAATCTTCTTCACAACTCTCTGAGATCATTACTGTTAGCAATGCCCACTTTACTGATGAGGAAACAGACATGAAGCAGTCACACAGCTAGTGAGTAGCAGCCATGCGGCCCTAGCCGGCTTCACGGCACATCACACCCAACCAATACCACACTCAGCCTATTCAACTCAGCTTTATGAAGCTAAAAATGAAATAGTCTAGATAAAGCATCGACCTAAGCAGTGCAACAAACACTAGTTATTTAAACTAACAGTCACAGAGCCTGAAGCAGCCTGAGAATACAGCATTAAGGTCCAGACCCATCCTCGCTCCCAGACTAGCAGCCAAACATAATAACTCCAAGTCACAATCCACGTGAAAAGAATGATGAGTAAGCATCAACACACGGATGTCTCATGTTCTCGGGGACACAAATCACTAGAGAAGGATTCCTACAGAGAAGCATGCTTAGAGTTCACAGTGAAGAGTGCATGGAATGTGGGCAGCTGGCCCAAGGAGAAAGGGACACATGCACAGTGGTTTTGTTTAGTGAATAAGCAACTCGTTCAACTTGCAGAAGATGGGACAGCTCTAGGGCAGGCGCGTAGTGCAGAAGTAGGCTGTTATGGGCTCACTAAGTACGACTGTCCACTGGCAATCACAAAGCAACAGCCACACTGCTGCTTGCACCACACACTGAATGACAAAAACACACACGATACAGTGGCTCAGATGTCTGTAAGACATTTTCTTGGCCAGGGAACTTGTTTAAATCTTTCTCTACAAATCCCAGGCCTTTGCTTGAGTGCTCAATTTGTTTGGTTGTTTCTTTCTTTCTTTCTTTTGAGGTTGGTAGTGGTGGAGGGGTTGTCTTTACACTTCTATAAAGTGCATTCTGACTACTATAACCCCCACCCTCTCTAATCTCTATCAAACCCCTAGCAACACTCCCTCGTCCCAACAATTCCTTTTTTTTAACAAATTTTTTGAGGTGTATTCTACATATAAAATTGACTCCCAGCATAAAGTTCAGTATCTTTAGTAACCATAAAATAAACATCATACCATCATCATAAATCCATTTTAGGACATTTTCACACATATACCTGTAAGGTTCCTCATGGCCCCCCAGGTCCATTTATAGTACACACCACCACACTTGGGTAACCAGTAACTTACATTTCATACAAATATATGGTGTCCTTCAGGTGGTTTCTTTCACTTAGCATGGGTTTTCTAAGATTTTATTTTTATTTCTGTGTACGTGTGTGTGTGTGTGTGCCACAGGTGTGAAGGTGCCTGGCTGCAGAGGCCAGAAGCTGTTGAATCCCCTGAAACTGGAGTTACAGGTGGTGATGAGCCACCATATGATTGCTGGGAACCAAACTAAACACATACTCTTAGCCACTTAGCAGTTTTCAAAATTCATCCCTGGCACAGTATGTATTGGATCTCCATTTTTAAATTGCTAAATAGCATGGAATTGTGGCCATTTGTTTTTTAAATTAAAAATGAATATATAATTTAATAAATATAACTTATAGAGTTCTATTCACTTTGCAGACAAGTATAAAAACTGAGTGATCAATTTTGAACTGCAGTGTCCTACGAGTTCCTTTCCCAAATCTTATTAGTAAATCATAGATTATCCCTTTTAAGTTAGAATAACACCTTATAAAAAGAGCATGTATTCTACCTTAAGAATTCTATTCCTCTGAATAATAAGTAAACTGTATGCAAGGAAGACAGACAAATTCCTAAATCCCTGCACAATTATTTTAAGACATTGAATTGTGTCTATACACGCAAAGAAAACTAAGACAGTATTTCAGACCTATGTATATGTCTTCAAAATACCCCCAGCCATATTTTTTAACATCTCTCTTCTACTGGTAACAGTCAAAACAATTCTGTTTTTAATTAATTGTTTTAATTTTTTAATTTTATTTATTTTTATGTATATGAATGCATATACATGTCTCCTTGTAGGTTTGTGCACCTGTGTCATACAATGCTGAGGAGGTCAGAAGAGGGTATCGGATTCCCCTGGAACTGGAGTTCTCCTGGAATTGGAGTTACAGACGGTTCTCAGCCACCATGTGGGTGCTGGGGATCGAACCCGGGTCCTCTGCAAGAGCAGTCAGCACTCTTAACTGCTAGGCCATCTCTCCAGCCCCAATTGTTTTAATTTTTAAGTATTGTGCTTGGAAGAGACTTTGAGGTAAAAAATAATTTTATAAACCTAATCACACTCACACACAAATACTCATGTGTGTGTATGTATGTGTTAAAATGAAAAAAGCCAGGATGGAACCAAATAAGCATAAAATTACTTAAGATGACTTTATCTTCTACTTAATGCAAAAAGCTTTGCAGTAACTTTTACCCTTAATGTCTCCCAACCCCACAGGGAGAGCCACAGATGCTGCAAATAAAACAAGATCCCTGGATATCACAGGGTAGTGATGACTTTGCATAAATGGAGAAGAATATTGATATGAAATCTGGATAACTGTAGAGAGAAAAGCACTAATAAGGAAAAATAAAAAATATGCATCACAGCTTCTTCATTGTATAAAGCTGCAGAGGTCCAGAGATCAGGCAGCTGACTTGTGGGTACAAGGCCCATGAGTAAGAACCAGAAACAAGCTGGGCATGGTGGCTCTTGCCTTTAATCCAAGCACTCGGGAGGCGGAGGCAGGCAGATCTCTGTGAGTTCAAGGACACCCTGGCTTACATAGTGAGTTCCAGGCCAGCTGAGGCTACAAGGAGACCCTGTCTCAAAAAGACCAAAAGGAAAAGAAAAAAAAAAAAAAAGAACCAGGAACAGGGCCTTGTTTTCTGGTTCAGTGACCTTCCCAGGTCTTTACCTCACATGTATAGCCTTGGAAGCTCATGGAAAAGTGCCACACAGGGGTCACAGTTGAAAGACACAGCTGCAGTATCCAATGTACTTGAAGACTCGATGGGCAATAAACTGCCCGTATCATTCTAATATTTAAATTAGAACAAATGGAAGCTTGGAAGACACCCAAGTTACTAAAATTCCTGCTGTACAAACATGAAGACCTGAGTTCGATCCCCAGAACTCATGTAGAAGAAGCCAGGACTATTAGCCTACATTTGCAATCTCAGGGCTCAGAAGGTGGAGGCAGGTGGATTCCTGGGACTTGCTGGTCAAGCAACCTATCCTACTTAATAAGCGCTAAGCCACTGAAAGACTCTGTCTCAAAAATAAAGGTAGTTGGGGGCCTGGAGAGGTGGCTGAGTGGTTAAAAGCACTGGCTTCTCTTATAGTTCGGGGCTGCATTGTTCAGTTCCCAGCACCCATATAGTGGCTAAAACCATCAGTAAATGCAGTTCCAGGGATCTGATGTCCTGTTCAGCCTCTGTGGGCACTGTATGCACTTAGTGCACTTACATCCATGTAGACAAAACACTCATATACATAAATAAAAATAAATTAATTAAAATAAAATAAAGATAGAGTCTGAGGAATCATTGCTCATGTTATAGTCTGGCATCTACACACACACACACACACACACAGATGTACAATTGCACATGCACACACATGCACACAGATATGCACACAAAAAAAATTAGATTATAAAATATCATGGATTTTTAAGTATTCATTTTTTTCTCAAATAGACTTCATAGGAGCTGGGCATGATGGCTCACACCTATAATCTCAACTACACAAGAGACAGAAGCAGGAAGATCACAAGCTCAAGGCCAGCTTGGAAAATAGCAAGATCCTAGCTCAGAATGAAAGAAAGAAAGAAAGAAAGAAAGAAAGAAAGAAAGAAAGAAAGAAAGAAAGAAAGAAAGGAAGGAAGGAAGGAAGGAAGGAAGGAAGGAAGGAAGAAAGAGAGAGAGAGAAAGGCTAAAGGTATAGTTCAGAGATAGAATGTTTGCCTAGCATGTGTGAGCCCCTAGATTCAAACCTCATACAGATTAACAAATAAATAAATAAATAAATACCTAGGAAACCAAAGAAAAGCTAAACTTACAGAAGTCCCCTTGGACCTGCTGCAGATTGCCCAGGATAGCCCAGTCATACCACTTCCTGCAGCTGAGAGACATCAGTATCTGCTCCAAGGGATGCTGCTGTGCCAAGAAAATGGAGCAATCTCTTCTCACCACTCTTCTCCAGCCCAGGTCTGACTCTGGAAGAGAATAATCCCAAGGATCAGCTACTCTCAAAGGAAGGAAGCTAACCTGCAGGAGAAGCAGGGGAAAGGGGAGAACCCTCTGTAAGAGTCAGCACAAAGAAAAACCAGCACATCAGAAGTGCCACCGTTGAGAAAAACAGAAATATTCCCCAACATTTTAGTGAGCAGGTCTTGTATTTGTTGTTAAGAGCAAGAGGAAAAGATCACTCCACCCTGGAACACAAGGAACGCCTGACTTTCAGCCCCATGACCAATGCAAGGCAACATAGAATCCTCTTCTAGGACCTTGCATGACTAGAGTTCAGCAAGGTAAATCGCAGTAACAGGCTGGCTCAGTGTTCCTTAACAAAAAGAAAACACTTCATTGTCATCGACCAATGCCTTCATGATCACTTGGCACCTCTCCGCTTCAGCCTCTAAGACATCTGCGTCTATAGTAACCACTCACAATTTCTCCCAACTATTAGAAAGATTTCTGCTTACTCCTCAGGCCCCTCCTGGCTTCTAGGCTTTTGTGAGGGTTGTGTGCCTCATCTTTTGTTCTTATTTCAAGCTGCAGAGTGTGTCCATCATGGCTGTTCACATGTCCCATGCCCCAGATGACTGGTAGACCACAGACTGCATCAGCATACTAATTTGTCTTTCCCTATTTCATCAGCTGTATTAAATAAGAAAATACATCCCTTTAAAACCTCTTTGCCTTGAGAAAACCCTTCTTTCTTTCTCTATAATTAGTTTTTCCCTTGGTATATAACTTTTTGCATGCATTTGCTAATCCCAAAATGTTAAAAAGTATTTGGTTTCTAAAAACTCCTTTACCTTATCAGTCATGGAACTTTAGCTATCACCAGAAAGACATGAACTTGTAAACTTTAGAGAGGAAGTTTAATCAGCATTATAATCAGCAAATTCAGAGAACAGAGGACAGGATGAGAGGCAAACTCAAACCAGGTACTAGATGGAAGTCTGATTATCAAGGAGTAATGTTCATCTCATGTCCAGGGCCCAGCACACAGCACTCAGGCAGGAGGATGGGGGTTCTGAGGAGAAAACAATGGCCCAAGAAAAGATCTAGAGATCTTGATCTTTAAGACCTCCTGAAAAGATCTGCTAAGCACTGACTCCTGGATGGACGCTTACCTTGACTTCACAGAGCTATCACTGCTCTTGTTCCTCACACTCACAAGGGAATAGACAACCAAGGATGCTAGAAATCCAAGTGGAAACTCCTGCACAAAAGAATAAGATTATTAAAAAGCCAAAAAAAAAAAAAAAAGAGCAAAAGAGATAGCTCAGAGGTTAAGAGTGCTTGCTGCCTGGGGCTAGAGGGAGACCCTGTCTCGAAAAGACAAAAAAAAAAAAGAAAAAAAGAAAAAAGAGTGCTTGCTGCTTTTGCAGAGGATCCAGATTTGATTCCCAGCACCCATGAGACATGAAAGAGAATAGTTTTCTTTAAAAAAGTTAGTAATGATGAACTGGGCATGGTGGCCCATGCCTTTAATCCCAGCACTCTGGAGGCAAAGCCAGGCAGATCTCTGTGAGTTCAAGGCTCTCCTGTTCTACATAGCAAGTTTCAGCCTAGCTAGGGCTACAGGGAAACCCTATCTCAAAAGAAACCAAAAAAGATGATGATGCTGAAGATGATGATGATGATGATGATGATGATGATGGAACAGAAGATATTTGATCTTAAACTTTGCATATATGTATCTAATTCTCATGTTCTCATAAATTTAGGCAAATGTGTCCATTAAAAGCAAAAATTAGTTGGACCTGCTGGCATACCCTTTAATCTCAGCACTCACAAGGCAGAGGCAGGCAGATTTCTGAGAGATCAAGGCAAGCCTGGTCTACAGAGCAAGTTCTAGGCCAGGTGGTACTACAAAGAGACCCTGACTTAAAAAAAAAGACAATAATTTTTGTCTTCCAAAAGATGAGGAGGAGGAGGAGGAGGAGGAGGAAGATGATGATGAGAAGGAGGAGGAGGAGGAAGAGGAGGAAGATGATGATGATGAAGAGGAGGAGGAGGAGGAGGAAGAAGAGGAAGAGGAGGAGGAAGAGGAGGAGGAGAGGAAGGAAGCAGGAAAGGAACTACAAATGAAATAATACCAGAAAAATTTCCAAGCCAAGTGACTCAAGGAGTAATGTTCATCTCATGTCCAGGGGTACTCTCATGTCCAAGTACTCTAATTGAAAGAGCCCACCAAATCCTAAAAGAATAAAGATTCCTACCAGAAATAAAAATTATGAGATTAGGTACTAGAAAGATGTCTCAGCAATTAAAAGCATTTGCTGTTCTTGTAGAGGACCTGGGTTCAGTTCCCAAAACCCAAATGTCGCTAACAATCATCTGTTAACTCCAGCTCTAGGATATTCAACACCCTCTTCTGGCCTCCACAGGCACTGGACATATGGTGCACTTACATACATGCAGGTGAAACACTCATACACATAAAATAAATAAGTTCTTAATTAAGAAAATCTATGGGAATAAAATCCACAGGGCTGGTGGGGCAAACATCAGGATAGAGCAAGAGAATGAAAACACAGAATCTGACTCACAAGATGGGTCTTCAGCTAGACTTCAAGCCTAGACTCCAACCAGGCCAGAGCAAAGCATGAAAGCAGGCAGCAACCAAGGGACAGAACTGAGGGAATGAACAACACAGTTCTGCACTGAAAGAAAACCAGTAATTGGCATTCAATAGCCCTGTAGAGACAGCTAAGAAATATGGATAGATCCATAAAAAATGAGGCACTAATAAAAAAAAAAAAAGAAGCAGCTCCTACCTGGATGGAGGGAGAAGACTCAGTTGGTAACGGTCTTGACATAAAAACAGGAGGATCTTTTATTTTTTTATTTTTATTTATTTATTTTCGTATGTGTATGAGTGTACTGTCTGCATGTAGGTTTGTGCACCTGTGTCAAGCAATGCTGCGGAGGTCAGAAGAGGGCATCCCATTCCTCTGGAATTAGAGTTACAGATGGTTCTCAGCTGCCATGTGGGTGCTGGGGATCGAACCCGGGTCCTCTGCAAGAGCAGTCAGTGCTCTTAACCACTAGGCCATCTCTCCAGCCCGAGGATCTTGATTTGATTCCCAACACCCATGTCTAAAGCTAGGCGTGCAAGCGCACGCGCGTGCACACACACACACACACACACTCATACACATGCCTATCATTTAATTATTGACTTCAAACTTATTGATTATATTGGAATGTTACAGTCAATCTGGAAAAAAATAGGACAGAGAAGAAAACCCATCATATTACGTTTGGCTTATATTGGTTCAGCCATGCAAAACATTTACAATAGTACAAGAGTAATAATAATGTAAATGCTGACTAACCAAAATTTGCAACACAGCTGCTTTGGGAAAGAAGATAAAGTGGCTGAATTCTTTTAGAATTGTCTGATTGTGTGTACATGCTATGTGATAAAAGTAAACTTTTTATCTTTTTGAGACAGGGTTTCTGTGTAGCCCCAGCTGCCCTGGAGGCTGGTCTCAAACCCGCAGAAATCCGCTTACCTCTGCCTCCCAAGTGCTGGCCTCAAAGGCATGTGTCACCATTCCTAGCTTGATAAAGGTAATTTTAATATAATGCTTTTATTGATGTTTTGTGTATTTCAGACATCATTTTTCAGTTCAGTTTAGACATATTCCCCTTTCCCTTCCCCCCACCCCATCCCAGATCATGCATTCTGCCATACATGTCCTGCATATTTCTCTTAGTCTTTTTAAAGTTTTTCTCTGCAAAGGTTTATTGTTTTGGGCAGAATTTAACTATATCAGTTCATTTTTTGACCCAGTTCTTATGTTGTTGTGATTCCCTCCCAATTGTATTGCTCCAAAATATGCCCATATAAATGTCATATATGAACCCACAGAGTGGGAGGAAACCTTCACCGCAGATACATCTGACAAAGCATTGATTTCCAGAGTATATAAACTACTCAAAAAACAAAGAAGAAAGAAAACAAATGAACCACTCAAAATATGGAGCAAAGAGCTGAACAGAGACTTCACAAGTAAGGAATTAGAAATGGCTGAGTAACATCTTTAAAAGTGTTCAATGTCAGCCAGGCATGGTGGTGCACGTCTTTAATCCTAGCACTTGGGAGGCAGAGGCAGGCGGATCTTTGTGAGTTCAAGGCCAGCCCGGTCTACAGAGGGAGTTCCAGGGCAGCTGGGGCCACAGGGAGACCCTGTCTCAAAAAGAACAAAAAAAATATTCAACATCACTAATAATTAGGGAAATGCAAATTAAAACCACTTTAAAATATCATCTCACTCCAATAAGACTGTCTAGGATCAAGAAAACAAATGACACCAAGTGCTGGAGAGGTTGTGGGGAAAGAGGAACACTCATCCACTGCTGGTGAAAATGTAAACTCGTACAGCCACTATGGAAAGCAGTGTGGAGAATCCTTGGAAGACTCAAAATGAGCTTACCACCTGACCCAATCATACCACTCCTGGGCATGTACCCACAAGATTTATCTTAACAAAGAGATACATGCACAGCTATATTTATTGCAGCTTGGTTCACAATAGCAAAAAGCTGTAACCAACCCAAATGCCCCTCAACTGATGAGTGGATAGGGAAAATGTGGTACATCTACACAATGGAGTTCTATGTGGCAGTAAAAAAAGACAACATCATGAATTTTGCAGGTAAATGGATAGAACTGGAAGATATTATGTTAAGTGAAGTAACACAGTCCCAGAAAAACAAACAACAAATGGTATCCCTCATCTGTGGATGCTAGTGCCAATAACCTAGTTGTAAATATTTCTTGTTGGGAGTGATGCATATTGGAAAGAACAACACCACCAACAACAGGAAAGACTGCATCAAAGAACTGACTGAAACAGTGAATCTGGTGGGGTGGGAGGGTTGGGAGGGGGACACGGGTCTATATTAGATT
>VZQC01012928.1:151861-169379 GCA_009823505.1 Rhizomys pruinosus
GAGGAGGAGGAGGAGGAGGAAGAAGAGGAAGAGGAGGAGGAAGAGGAGGAGGAGAGGAAGGAAGCAGGAAAGGAACTACAAATGAAATAATACCAGAAAAATTTCCAAGCCAAGTGACTCAAGGAGTAATGTTCATCTCATGTCCAGGGGTACTCTCATGTCCAAGTACTCTAATTGAAAGAGCCCACCAAATCCTAAAAGAATAAAGATTCCTACCAGAAATAAAAATTATGAGATTAGGTACTAGAAAGATGTCTCAGCAATTAAAAGCATTTGCTGTTCTTGTAGAGGACCTGGGTTCAGTTCCCAAAACCCAAATGTCGCTAACAATCATCTGTTAACTCCAGCTCTAGGATATTCAACACCCTCTTCTGGCCTCCACAGGCACTGGACATATGGTGCACTTACATACATGCAGGTGAAACACTCATACACATAAAATAAATAAGTTCTTAATTAAGAAAATCTATGGGAATAAAATCCACAGGGCTGGTGGGGCAAACATCAGGATAGAGCAAGAGAATGAAAACACAGAATCTGACTCACAAGATGGGTCTTCAGCTAGACTTCAAGCCTAGACTCCAACCAGGCCAGAGCAAAGCATGAAAGCAGGCAGCAACCAAGGGACAGAACTGAGGGAATGAACAACACAGTTCTGCACTGAAAGAAAACCAGTAATTGGCATTCAATAGCCCTGTAGAGACAGCTAAGAAATATGGATAGATCCATAAAAAATGAGGCACTAATAAAAAAAAAAAAAGAAGCAGCTCCTACCTGGATGGAGGGAGAAGACTCAGTTGGTAACGGTCTTGACATAAAAACAGGAGGATCTTTTATTTTTTTATTTTTATTTATTTATTTTCGTATGTGTATGAGTGTACTGTCTGCATGTAGGTTTGTGCACCTGTGTCAAGCAATGCTGCGGAGGTCAGAAGAGGGCATCCCATTCCTCTGGAATTAGAGTTACAGATGGTTCTCAGCTGCCATGTGGGTGCTGGGGATCGAACCCGGGTCCTCTGCAAGAGCAGTCAGTGCTCTTAACCACTAGGCCATCTCTCCAGCCCGAGGATCTTGATTTGATTCCCAACACCCATGTCTAAAGCTAGGCGTGCGAGCGCACGCGCGTGCACACACACACACACACACACACTCATACACATGCCTATCATTTAATTATTGACTTCAAACTTATTGATTATATTGGAATGTTACAGTCAATCTGGAAAAAAATAGGACAGAGAAGAAAACCCATCATATTACGTTTGGCTTATATTGGTTCAGCCATGCAAAACATTTACAATAGTACAAGAGTAATAATAATGTAAATGCTGACTAACCAAAATTTGCAACACAGCTGCTTTGGGAAAGAAGATAAAGTGGCTGAATTCTTTTAGAATTGTCTGATTGTGTGTACATGCTATGTGATAAAAGTAAACTTTTTATCTTTTTGAGACAGGGTTTCTGTGTAGCCCCAGCTGCCCTGGAGGCTGGTCTCAAACCCGCAGAAATCCGCTTACCTCTGCCTCCCAAGTGCTGGCCTCAAAGGCATGTGTCACCATTCCTAGCTTGATAAAGGTAATTTTAATATAATGCTTTTATTGATGTTTTGTGTATTTCAGACATCATTTTTCAGTTCAGTTTAGACATATTCCCCTTTCCCTTCCCCCCACCCCATCCCAGATCATGCATTCTGCCATACATGTCCTGCATATTTCTCTTAGTCTTTTTAAAGTTTTTCTCTGCAAAGGTTTATTGTTTTGGGCAGAATTTAACTATATCAGTTCATTTTTTGACCCAGTTCTTATGTTGTTGTGATTCCCTCCCAATTGTATTGCTCCAAAATATGCCCATATAAATGTCATATATGAACCCACAGAGTGGGAGGAAACCTTCACCGCAGATACATCTGACAAAGCATTGATTTCCAGAGTATATAAACTACTCAAAAAACAAAGAAGAAAGAAAACAAATGAATCACTCAAAATATGGAGCAAAGAGCTGAACAGAGACTTCACAAGTAAGGAATTAGAAATGGCTGAGTAACATCTTTAAAAGTGTTCAATGTCAGCCAGGCATGGTGGTGCACGTCTTTAATCCTAGCACTTGGGAGGCAGAGGCAGGCGGATCTTTGTGAGTTCAAGGCCAGCCCGGTCTACAGAGGGAGTTCCAGGGCAGCTGGGGCCACAGGGAGACCCTGTCTCAAAAAGAACAAAAAAAAATATTCAACATCACTAATAATTAGGGAAATGCAAATTAAAACCACTTTAAAATATCATCTCACTCCAATAAGACTGTCTAGGATCAAGAAAACAAATGACACCAAGTGCTGGAGAGGTTGTGGGGAAAGAGGAACACTCATCCACTGCTGGTGAAAATGTAAACTCGTACAGCCACTATGGAAAGCAGTGTGGAGAATCCTTGGAAGACTCAAAATGAGCTTACCACCTGACCCAATCATACCACTCCTGGGCATGTACCCACAAGATTTATCTTAACAAAGAGATACATGCACAGCTATATTTATTGCAGCTTGGTTCACAATAGCAAAAAGCTGTAACCAACCCAAATGCCCCTCAACTGATGAGTGGATAGGGAAAATGTGGTACATCTACACAATGGAGTTCTATGTGGCAGTAAAAAAAGACAACATCATGAATTTTGCAGGTAAATGGATAGAACTGGAAGATATTATGTTAAGTGAAGTAACACAGTCCCAGAAAAACAAACAACAAATGGTATCCCTCATCTGTGGATGCTAGTGCCAATAACCTAGTTGTAAATATTTCTTGTTGGGAGTGATGCATATTGGAAAGAACAACACCACCAACAACAGGAAAGACTGCATCAAAGAACTGACTGAAACAGTGAATCTGGTGGGGCAGGGGGGGTTGGGAGGGGGACACTGGTCTATATTCAATTCGTAACATAATCTTGTACTATATATACATATATATATATATATATATATATATAAATTTTAAAATGTCATATATATACAAGAATTATGTCCTCCAGGAATAAACTGTGTGTTAACTCCAATGTATGTTTAGGAGTTCACATTTTTTCCCTTTAATTTTACATTACTCTAAAATATGAATATATACCTTACACCCATATACATTAATTACCATGTCTGAAAGTAAGTGGTAAGTTAATTCTAGGGCTCATTACTCACATTATAACATCACAGTTGCTTTCAGATAGAAAGAAGTATAACCAAGAACGGGGCTGCAGCGGGCCTTCCTTTTGGGGGGGTGGATGCGTGAGAGGCTTGCTAGCATCCACAATGAGGGAGACCATATACCACTTGTTGTCGTGGGGACGTGTTGTGTTAGCAGTGAGCATGAAGGCTTCCAAGTTGCATTCCAGTGGTACCTGCCAACGGGCAAATAACCACAGTTCTGATTTGGTCCATCTTTCTTTACCGCTGCATAGAACTCCATTGTGTTAGATGTACCACGTTTTTGTTACCCACTCGTCAGTTAAGAGGCATTTGGGTTGGTTCCAGCTCTTCGCTATTGGGAAGAGAGCTGCAATAAACATAGATGTGCATGTATCTTTGCAGTAGGATGAGTCTTGTGGGTATATATCCAGGAGTGGTATGGCTGGGTCAGATGGTAGGCTCATTTTGAGTTTTTTAAGGGTTCTCCACACTGCTTTCCACAGTGGTTGCACCAGTTTACATCCCCACCAGCAGTGGATGGGTGTTCCCCTTTCCCCACAACCTCTCTAGCATTTGGTGTCTTTGTTTTCTTGATCTTAGCCAGTCTTATCGGAGTGAGATGATATCTTAGAGTGGTTTAATTTGCAATTCCTTAATTATTAATGATGATAAAAGTAATTTTTAATCAATAAGAAAGGTATAGAAAACACATGGAGCTTTCTCAAAACACAAAAAAAGTGGAAATGCCATATGATCCAGCAAATACACACACACACACACACACACACACACACACACACACACATGAGAGAAAATCAACCAAGTGCTGGAGATGTTGTTCCAGGATAAAGCATAAAGTACAAGGCTTTAGGTTCAACCCCTGGCACTGGAAAAATAATAATAATTAAAAGCAGGGTCTCATAGAGATATGTGTACACTTGTTTATAATCTGATCTGTAACAGCCAAAGGATAGAAGATACTTGAGAGTCCACAGACATCCATTCAATTAAATAATAGTCAACCTTAAAAAGGAAGAAAATTCTAACACATGCTTCAAATTGGACTGGCCTTGAGGATAGTAAGTTAAATGAAGCCACAAAAGGAAAACTACTTCAGGATTTTACCTCCATATGGAAGTGCCTAGAATAATCAAATAAGTCAAGACAGAAGTACAATGGGGGTGGCCAGGAGCTAAGAGCAGTAGGAAATAGAGTTGCTTAATGGACAGAGTTTCTGTTTCATGAGATTAGTTGCATAACAATGTAAATGTACTTCAAATATTAAGCTGTGCTTAAAAACAATGAGAATGGTTACTTTTCTGTTATTTGTATTTGCTGCAACTTTTGGTTCTCCTTTGGTTTTGGGTGGTGCTGAAGATCAAACCTAAGGTCTTACACGTGCTGGGCAAGTGTCTGCCACTGAGCTACATCCTCAGCCTCTGCCACACATTTAAAAAGTAAAAACAGGCCAGGTGTAGTGGTTGGTGTCTCCCATTTCTTTTTAACTATTCAAAAGGCTGGGGCAGATGTACATCAATTCAGGCCTGCCTGCTCAAATCAACAAGAGACCTTTTCTCAAACATATATGGAGGGATGGTGAGATGCTTCTGGTAAAGGGACTTGCCAAGCCTAATGGTCTGAGTTGGATCCACAGAATCCACATAGTGGAAAGAGAGAACCAATTCCTGCAAGTTGTCCTCTGACTTCCATCCAAGTGCTGCACAAAAAAAGGAAAGAAAGATGGGCTGGAGAGATAGCCCAGCGGTTAAGAGCACTGACTGCTCTTGCAGAGGACCTGGGTTCGATCCCCAGAACCCACATGGCGGCTGAGAACCGTCTGTAACTCCAATTCCAGGAGAACTCCAGTTCCAGGGGAATCCGACACCCTCTTCTGACCTCTGCGGCATTGCACGACACGGGTGCACAAACCTGCATGCAGACAGTACATTCATACATATAGAAAATAAATAAATAAAATTTTTAAAAAGGAAAGAAATAAAGAAAGAGAGAGAGAAAGAAAGAAAGAAAGAAAGAAAGAAAGAAAGAAAGAAAGAAAGAAAGAAAGAAAGAAAGAAAAAGGAAAAAGGCTGGGGATGAAACTCAGGCGTAGAGTTCTAGAGTACTTGCCAAGCTTACATGAGCCCTGGGTTCATCTTTAGCAACACACACACACACACACACACACACACACACACACAAGCATAAAAGTGAAAGGAAAAAACGTCAATGAAATTTACATTTACTTAATGAAAAAATAAAATTTAGATGTAAAATGGCAGTTATTCAGTACTGGACTCTAAATTTCACCGATTATCACAAATTTTATTCTTAGCCTGAAAAAAATATTTGATAGATATGTTTCCATCAAAATGAAAATAAAACAGGCAATACATGGTAGTACACACATGTAATCCCAGCACTCCAGAGGCTGAAGGAGGATCATGAATTGGAGGCCAACTTTGGGCTGCACAGTAAAACCCTGTCTTAAAGTACACACACACACACACACACACACACATGCATTCTTGTGCACAGACATGGAATGCTCCTTGTTGTTTTCATCATTAGTGCTGTTTGATTTTGTGGTACATCTTCACAATGGATGTCATGTTTTAGCTTAAACCATTTCTGTAATAAAGTAGCAGAAATCATCTGGGTGGTCATCAAATGAACAAAGTTCAAGAAAAGGTCCAAATATGCCACAGGTGGAAATTGACCTCAGATTTACTTACAAGATAAAAGCATAAACCATTTTATTCCTACCATGTAATAAACTTACTATTAAACTGCATTGTTTCTACATGATTTTATCTCATATACATGATCATTTTTAAAAGAAAAACTACCAATTTTAGTCATAAGGTTACATCCCATTCTACTAAAGGAATGCTCAAATCAACCACAAAGAATTGCTTAGTGGTGTTCTCAAAAAGTTCCATGTATTTACTAATAATACATTTATAGCATTCCAGGTACTGACGCTAGTGGGGCAGGAGGTGGGGGAAGCAGAGAAGCATTCCTGTCAGGGAGCTCACCCTGCTCTTTCCTCACAGCCCTGAAGCATCCTCCTTAGGTGACTAAATTAGGCACTGATCTGTTTTAATTAGACAACTCAATGACATCCTTTCTGAAATATTAGCTTAAGAAAAAGAGTAAGGAAAGGCTGCCAACCAGCTAAAAATAGATGGAGCCCTCTGCAGCCCAGCTCTGTAACTTCTTCGACAAAGCTTGATTCGAAGTCAGAGGTTTTGTCCTTTCTTGTCAAACACCGGATAGCTTTCATCTGCCTAAAGCCCTCTTCTTGGTTTTCTGCCCCAAGTCTCTTGAGAGTTCTTTGTTGTTGAGTTTCCTTTTTTAACAACAAAGTATATTCTTTTTTTTTCTATCCCTTTAATTAACAACAACAACAAAACGATCCCACTTCCACCTTACATAGACTCAGACTCTTAAATGTAGAGACATTTCTAATCTTCCAATACCTGACTAAAGAATAATCCACAGGCAGCCTCCAGCCTGGGGAAAGAGCAAGCAGGTGAGCAAACGCGCCCTCATCTCTTGACCGGCCAGGTGGCCCTGAACCAGTCTAAGTCTCACATTCTTCACCTTCAAAAAATGAGGGAAAGAAAAATAAATAATAAAAAATTTTAAAGGGAGGGAGCTGAAGAGATGGCTCAAGGTGTAAGAGCACTGGCTGCTCTTCCAGAAGACTTGGGTTTGGTTCCCAGCACCCACATGGCAGTTAACAACTATCTAAGACTCCATTTCCAGGAGATCTGATGTCTTCTGCTAGCATCTGTAGGCCTAATGCACACATGGTAGAGTTACACACATGCCAGAAAAACACTCACACGCATAAAATAAAAACAAATAAAATTAAGCGAAGGAAATAAACACCTTGCCCAGGACTGCTGGAGATGTCTTCTAAAAAAGACAGGAACATAAATATAGCACACTGCGCAGCTCAGGCTTGGCACTTCACTTCGTAAATGCCAGTTTCCTCCCTGAAGATACGAAGTTATTACCAGCTTGGCCTAAACCATAACTCACCTTCCCAAATGTCAACCTCTGTCCCCTAGGAGCAAAACTCCCCCAGAATTCGCTGCTTCAGAACTGCTGGCTGGCACGTATGCTTGGAGCCTCTCCCGCTCTAGGGAGTACCTACTCATTTTTCCTTTATAAACCTACATTTACCCTTTAAAAAATTTCCAGTTGGCAAAAATAATCATATTCTTTCCATATTTTTGTTACAGTTTCACACTTTTATTTTCTTATCCATGAACTGACCACTAAAGAGCAAAACAAACTCAGAACAATACCCAGGAGCTTGGTGGTGAAGACGCTGCCCCCGGAGGGCCTGCTGCTCCAGCAGCACCTATGCAGTACAGCATCCAACCAGAGGCCACATGCCGCTCCCTGTGATTCTCTGAGTTTTCCCCCACAAAGAAAAGTGACAAAGCTCAAATCCAAAACGCAACCTCTTCAGAAGTAGCCTCAGCCACATGGCCCATCTAAGACAAGCATATTCCCAAGTCTCTGGTATCCTATGGAACTTCCATTAACTCAAAGAACCACCGTTCCTTCTGTACCTCAGGGCAATGAGCCCGATTCCACTGGTGTAGAGCCACAGGACACTGCTCTGTTCTAGGGATTGTGTTAAGAGCCACGGATTCCACTGGGATAGAACCATCGCACCTGCTCTTGTTTTGATACAGAGGTTCACATTTTTATTTTCTTACCCCTGCACTGACCACTCAAGGGCAAAACATGCTCAAAACAGTGCCCAGGAGCTAGCTGTACTAAGAGTCACAGATGCCACTTTTTTCTAAGCACGTTTTATGTATAATAGCTGTTTGAGCCCTATAGGAGTTAATGTAGATAGGGTACTTTTCTGATCTCCACCTCACAGGAAAGGAAACTAAGGCTGAGAGAGGTGATTGTCAGGCAGACTGCCCTCATAGCTCTGAACCATCAAGACATCCTGCCTTCTCTTGAGGCTCAAGGGCTCTAATAATAGCTGCAATGTTCTAAAAGGCCTTTTTGTATAGAAACTATTAAGAACAACATAAGCAAATGTATAGCTCCATATAGATGAAAATTCTTAGATGGAAGCTTCAACATACAAAGAACAGAGGCTGGAATATAGAGTTGAACTGAATTCCATCAAATCCCAGCTCCATAAGTTGTATGCCCTTCATTAATTGATTAAATATCATGAGTCTATATTTACATATCTGCCAAATAAGAATAATGAGACCAACCTCATAGAATTGCTGGGGAATTTACACAGGATGACTTAAATGAAGTCCATAGTAATGAGAGGCTCACAAAGTAAGTGTTCCATAAGCTATGGCCTTCATTATTTAAGATTCTAATTGTGGTATAAAGTGGTGCTGGTGCTGTTATTTCCAAGAAAGATTCAGTACTGAGCTTAAAAGTTTCTAAAAGAAACCTAATATGCAAAAAGTAATTCAAACTGAAAACAACTCAATTCAATGTTGAAGTAAGCTTTCTGTCCGTGATGTAAGTGGTTATGGGTTCAAGGAGTAAATCATTCTCATATTTCATTCACTGAAAATGCAGAGTAAAGCAAAGTATTATGAACTATATATGAACAAAGTATATGTGAACTTACCAGTTCAATGTGCTGTTTTAGTTTGTTTTGTTTTGTTTTTGTTTGGGTTTTTTGTTGTTGTTTTTCGTGGGGGGTGTGGTATTTTTGAGACAGGGTCTCCATTTAGTTCCAGCTGGTCTGGAGCTCTCTCTCTGTAGACCAGGCTGGCCTTGAACTCACAGAGATCGTCTGCCTCTGCCTCCCAAGTGCTGGGATTAAAGGCATGTGCCACCACGCCCAGCTTTGTTTTGTTTTTGAGACAAGGTTTCATGTATCCTAGGCTGGACTTGAACTCACAATCTAGTAGAAGATGATCTTGAACTTCTGATTCTCTGCAACCATTTCCCTAGTGCTGAAATTACAGGTATGGAGCACAGGTGTATGCAGTGCTGGGGTTAGAGCCCACGGCTTCATGCATGGTAGGCTAGCATTCTTCCAACTGAGCTACTTTCCCAGACACCTAGAGTATAATTTTATCATTGGTAATTTTCCTCTCTCCAGACCTGATAGGACTGTTTGATTCCTTGACTGGGTATGAGGGCTTGTGACTTGCTTTGGCCAAAGGAAGAGCAGGTCTCTTCCAGGCAGAAAGAAGCACATCTTCTTTCTGTTCAACCCCCCTTCCTTTTCCTGGGGATCATAGAGGTGCATGCTGAGTTAGAATTCCATCAGCCCCAGGGTTGTGAGAGCCTGACAAGCAGAGCCCTCCCGCTGGTTTTCATTGATCTGGTAGCATGAACAAAAACTAAATTGTATTAGCCACTAAATTTTGAGGGCTTTTTGTTAGCCTATCCTAACAGAGTAATGAAGGAAGTGCTAGAGAGACCGGAGGAACTCTACAGCCGAACTCAAACCACTCAACCTTGCAGGACTCAGCATCGCAACTAACGGGCAGAAAGAACAGCCATGACTGATTCTGTCATTGTGATCTGCTCATCCGTACGAGGCTTCCTCTGAACCTCCCTATTTATTCTAACTTTAAGGAATTTCTGTTTCTTTTATGATAAATAATATTAAAACACATTTTATAAACCTCACTTGGTTTTGACAGGCTTGAAATTTTGCTGGACACCTTTAATCTTATTTAAGCACTAAGATTATCTGCACTGGTTAATATGGGCCTAGGTTAGATGGATAGACTAAGATCCTTCATCTCTTCCTCTCCAAGAAGAAATCGTTTCGTTGGCTTCCCACTGCTTGTCTACTTATCACATCATCATAAAGAGTTAAAATTCTAAAACGCACAGGCGTTTTAGAAGAGATAAGTAGATATCAGGACTTGAAAAGGTATAATGATCACAGAATAGGTCCTGGCCTGAAGATTCAAAGCAACCTTTCATAAGAAAAGCTCACCAGAGTACAATAATGACAGGATAAGTCATATCTACTCTCATTCCCATAAAACAGAAGCATCTCCCATTTCCTAACCAAGTCTCATGCTTGCTGGCTCAGTCCTACACTCAGCAGGAGCTCTATGAGATAAATCATAATTGACCTGCTGTAAATTGCTGCAGAGTTCAGCATGAAAATCAAAAACTCTCATTGAGCCTTTTAACACAGCTAGAGTGAGTTATAAAATCCTGGTCTATGAGCAAGCTTCACTTGATACAAGGGAAAGTTGCACATCAAGATAGATAGATAGTTGACAACAGATGATAGATAGATGATACAGATGATAGATGATATAGATGATAGATGATAGATAGATAATTGATTGGTAAAAATCATAGATGATTGATTGATTGATTGATTTGTATCATGGATGTATAGAGATATATTTATATTATTCCTCATATTTGAAATATATTGTACATAGAGACAGATGCACAAAGAGACAGCAAATTATAGGAGCAGCAAAACACTCAGTGTCCATTGACTGACTACTTTCCAATATCTCCACCAGGATTTATACTATGCTCCCTATTTTGTGAGCTTGCATAAATAAATGTCTAGGGATCAATTACCTTAACAAAGGCATGTAACTGCCTAAATGTTTGGAACAAGTAAACATGTCAAGGGAAACCCCATAAGCTCTTACGACTGCTGTTTTCCATCATTTGGTTTCTGCCTCTAGTGAGTGTCAACAAATGAAAGGAATGGACTCTCAACACCAAATCAGTCCTGAGTCCCCTGAACACTCATCTGTGTTCTGCATCAGGGTGGACAGGAGTCCTTAGGCAAGTTCATTAAACTCCCTAAGGTTCTTTTCGTTAGTGTGAGGATGATGAACTGCAGTCCAGATAATCTCCAAAATTGCCTCAAGATGTAAAATCTCTAAGAATAAATGAGCAATTGAGCATCTACTGTCACTCGAGGGGAGCGAGAAGGGTAAATTGGAAGGACAGGAGGATTTCTGGAAGAGGGGGGGAAGGAAATATGTCATTAAGCATCTCTCTTCAAGTAGATTTTACTGGACTGAAGTTTCCAGTTTTTCTTCACCTGGAGTCCTGTTCCTTTATCAAGTCTTTTAAAAAATATTTCATTTTTATTTTACGTGTCTGAGTGTATTGTCTGCATGTAAGTGCACCCAAGTTGTGCAATACCCACAGAAAGCAGAAGAGGGCATCAGATACCCTGGAACTGGGGTTAGGGACAATTGTTGACCACCATGTAGGTGCTGATAACCAAATCTGAGTCCTCTGCAAGAACAGCCAGTGCTCTTAACCAGTGAGCCATCTCTCTAGGCTCAACTTTCTCAAGTCTTTATAAGCAGACTATATGTGTTTCTAGGCCCCACATGAACCATGATTCTTCTGGTCAATAAATGAGGAAGAGGATTCCAATAAAGATAAAAATAAAACCATGATGATAAAAGAGAAAGAAGACATACTCACCAATAATACATGAAACAGTGTCTTGTTTTCCTGTTACCTACTCAAAGCCAGACTTTGCTTCTTAGACATTCCTACATGCAAAGAGAGAATAAACAATAGATTCAAATCCTAGGTAAGCAAATCAGAGTGGAAGTTCTTAAGACCAACAATGTTTGCAGTGGCAAGCAGTGAACCTCAATTCATTCTCCTTTTTTTGGGGGGGTGTCCTTTTGAGACAGGGTCTCCCTGTAGCCCCAGCTGGCCTAGAACTTGCTCTATAGACTAGGCTGGCCTTGAATTCACAAAGATCCACCTGCCTCTGCCTCCTCCCAAGTGCTAGGATTAAAGGTGTGCACCACCACACCCAGCTGCCAATTCATTCTTCATTCATTTCTTTTTTTTTTTTTTTTTNTTCTTTTTTTTTGGTCTTTTCAAGACAGGGTCTCCCTGTAGCCCCAGCTGTCCTGGAACTCACTTTTTAGACCAGGCTGGCCTTGAACTCACGAAGATCCACCTGCCTCTACCTCCCAAGTGCTAGGATTAAAGGCGTGTGCCACCACGCCCGGCTTCATTCATTTCTAACACACTTATTGATTAAAAAAAAAAATAAAACCTAAGAAGTTCAAAGAAAACAAAACAAATTTTTTTTAAATGCCAATGGATGGGAATGTGACAGTCACTGCACCCTGGAGTCTTGTGGCTTTACCAAGGTCTATTCTCTACTCTAGCCTCATCCTCGAGCTTCCCAGCATCCTTTGCTTGAGGCACTTTGAATATTCCTCCTTCTCACCTCCTAGCCTATGCATGCTCTGTTCTCTCAGCCTGTTTTTCTCAATCCCACCCCTATCATCTGATTTATTTACTTTTTCTTAGCAACTCCTGCTCATCCTTCTGCCCTTCTTTCTCCAGGAAGCTCCCTCTGTCTTTCCAGAGCTGAATTCATGTTCGTCCCAGATATACCAATAACCTTGTAGTTCAAACTGCATGTTCAGCTGTGACCAAAGCACGGTGAATGATCTTACTGTGTCTTATCTTTATATCCATAGCAAATATGGGGTACCAGGCCCAAAATGCTCAGTAAATATTAGCCAATGAAGATATGGCTCTTTCTCCCAGCCTCATAATGAAAATCTAACATCAGAGGCTGTTAAATGATTTCCATTTCTTTCGGTAATTTAAAACAAATAAGCTAAAAACAAAACTGATACATTATGTAAGAGGTTCCATTGTCCTTGACTAATGTCACAGTTGAAGTGTCTAGAGTCAGGCCTGGCACAAGTCCTTCTTACCATTTTCTGTCCTTCATCTCATCCTCTCCTCAGTTCCTGCCTCAAATCCTTGTTTGTCAAGTGTAACCTGTGGGGACCATTCACATACAAGAGGTGTTCAAGATACTCTCCTTAAAATCTGCAGAACAGGGCTGGAGAGATGGCGTGGCAGTTAAGAACACTGGGTGCTCTTGCAGAGAACCCAGGTGCAGTTTCTAGTACACACGCAGACGTCAGCTAACGATCATCCATAAATCCAGTTCCAGGGGATCCGACAATCTCTTCTGGCCTGCATGGGCATTGCATGACACAGATGCACTTGCATACATGCAGGCAAAACACTCATACACATAAAATAAAAATTACAAATTTTTTTTAGTTTGCAAAACGGCTTATTGAAAGATCAAGAATGGGGGCTGGTGAGATGGCTCAGTGGTTATGAGCACTGAGTGCTCTTGCAGAGGACCCAGATTCAATTCCCAGCACCCACATGTTGGCTAAGAACTGTCCTTGAACCGGGCATGGTGCCCACACCTTTAATCCTAGCAGAGGAGGGAGGATCTCTGTGAGTTCAAGGCCAGCCTGCTGTACAGAGTGAGTCCCAAGCCAGCTGGAATTATAGGGAGACCCTGTCTAAAAAAAAAAAAAAGATGTTCTTTATTGTGTGAAGTAACTGGAGATGGGGTTAAACCTGTTATTATAGCATCTAGGAGTAATCTAATTTAAATAAGCAGGTAAATCAGTAAGTATGCTTGTAATTAATNGCCAGTTAAGAACACTGGGTGCTCCTTCAGAGAAACCCAGGTGCAGTTTCTAGTACACACGCAGACGTCAGCTAACGATCATCCATAAATCCAGTTCCAGGGGATACGACAATCTCTTCTGGCCTGCATGGATTGCATGGACACAGATGCACTGCATACAGCAGGCAAAAACACCAACACATTAAAATAACATTACAAAATTTTTTTTAGTTTGCAAAACGGCTTATTGAAAGATCAAGAATGGGGGCTGTGAGATGGCTCAGTGGGTTATGAGCACTGAGTGCTCTTGCAGAGGACCAGATTCCAATTCCAGCACCCCACATGTTGGCTAAGGGAAAGTCCTTGAACCGGGCATGGTGCCCACACCTTAATCCTAGCAGATGAGGGAGGATCTCTGTGAGTTCAAGGCCAGGCCTGCTTTACAGAGTGAGTCCCAAGCCAGCTAGGCATTATGGGAGACCCCTGCTAAAAAAAAAAAAAAAAAAAAAAAAAGCCTCAAGAATGAAGGTGAGGTCTCCCCTTCCATTTATGGAATAAACTCCAAAAATACCTTTGGTCAAAGGATGAAAAACTCATCAGGGGGCTGGAGCTCAGCTCCGTAGCAGAACACTTGCATAGCATGTGTGAAGCCCAAGTTCAATTCTCAGCACAGGCGGAACTCAACAGAGAAAATGGACTGTCAGTTTTATGATGAAAATCTATCCAGATTCTGAACACATCTTGCCAGCCTTTCCACTACTAGCAGGTCCTCTTTCCTGCCCTACAGCACTGGCATCTTAACTGTCCCTGCCCACCCTTAGCTCACACATCAAGAGTGATGTCTGTTTTCAAGATGGCTACCGCATATCACTTCATTCTTCCACTAAAAATTCTCTAATGATTCAAAACTCATTTGGAAGAAAGACCAAGTCCTTCCATGGAGCACAGCTCTGTGATTGGCCCCCACTGTACCATACCACTCCACCACCTCCTTGTCTTCACTCAAGTCCATGTTCTCAATGAGCCCACCCCTGGACAGCGCATCTAAAACTTTAAAATCCACTGTTTTCATGCCTTTATATCCCAGAGCTTGGCAGGCAGAGTCAGGCAGATTTCTGTGAGTTCAAAGTCAGCCTGGTTTACATAGTGAGTTCTAAGCCAGCTAGGACTAAAGGGAGACCTTGTCTCAAAAAGACAAAAAAAAAAAAAAAAAAAAAAGAATCCACTGTTTTCTTATCCTCATTACTTGTTTTATTTTTCTCTTTAACAGTTCCCATAAACATAATCTGTCCCCTGTCATTGAAATGAAAAGCCATCTTTCCTGAGAATCACTAGTATATTTCCTATACATAAAATAGCACCTGGCAATGTAGGCATGTAGTAAATGAGCAAATGAATGAAAGCTAAAAATATCATAATACTTGGAAATAAAGTGACTTGAATTTAATTCAAAATTTCCCATCGAGTCATTTTACATTAATCAATAAGTAATGCTTCAAGTCTTCACCAGCATCCCACAGAGAGTCATGGTGAAGCAGGCAAATCCTTTCCACAACACTTGGTCCACAAGGGAAAAAAAAACTAAACATGAGGATCACTTCACAATGTATGACTTCCGGTCAGGCAGAGTTTCCGTCCTCCGCTGGACCCTCCATCTTACTCACACAGTCATTCATTTTGCCTAATCATACCTCTAGTCTGTGCTTCATGATTTGATTTTCCAATACATCGCATTTCCTCCAGCCTTCTACTCCATCCCTGTTTTCAAAGAAGCAAAGCCACTCTCTACTTTTCGCCATGTTTGAACATATAATAGTTGAAAGCAAAAGGCTGCATCTATTCCCGCCTCCTGGAACCCACACTCCGCAGTGTGAATTTTGAGGACCTCCCATCAGGACATAGAGTCTGCACATCCATAAATCTGGACTCATCTTCTGATTTACTTTGTCTAAAACACAAGTGCTGATATACAAGTTCTGATCCCAAGCCACTGAAAGATGAGCACATTTCTACCCACTCTTTTTTTTAATAAAACTGTTTTATTACATTTATTTATTGTTGCGTGTGTGTATGTGCGTGTGCGTGTGCGCATATGTGTGTGGTGACTGAAGTACAGTTGAAAGAGATGATATTTTCACTCCAGTTTGATCTAAAATCTCTTACATAGCTGATATTCGTGTACTTAAATATCTTAGCTAAAAAGGGACAACTTGTATTTAAAGGGTCTCGGTATGTAGTATATTCTTCCATTTGGAAGAAATCACAAAGAGAGCCCACCTTTTAAAATCCCAGTTAATGCTGGGCGTGGTGATGCCTGTCTTTAATCCCAGCACTCAGGAGGCAGAGGCAGGTGGATCTCTGTGAGTTCAAGGCCAGCCTGGTCTACATAGTGAGTTTTAGGCCAGCTGGGGCTACAGGGAGACCCTGTCTCAAAAAGACCAAAAAATAAAATAAAGTAAAATAAAATAAAATACCAGCTTATAAACCACAGTACTGTGCTAAACTGACTCACAGGAAATTTTATGCCCATGTTTCCTAAGCTTTCTCTGTGCCTCCTTCCCCACAAAAGAATGAGCCCCTGGGGCATCCGTGTGGTTTTTGGCTTGGGACTTGTAGGAGTTTCATTATCCAATAGGCGTGTGTGTGTGTGTGTGTGTGTGTGTGTGTGTGTGTGTGTGTGTGTGTTTGCTGCAAACACAATATAAATACAACAGTCAACCAAAGCAAAAGATCCAAGTTTGGGAGTCTTGGGCTCCCCCCCCCCCACCCCGTGTTTCTCAGGCATGAGTCCTTCCCCTCCATTTCAGCATCCTCAGCTGTGATGCAGTGGATGGCAGCCTGGTGTTTACCCAAAAGGAAAATGCACAAGACAAAGGGCGTGTCCTGCAATCAGGGGCCACCTATGTCGCACGAGTGGACTAGAAGGCCGAGTAATTAAGCCCTTCACAGAAAAATGTGCTCTGAACTCTCCAGAGAGGAAAAGGAAAAATGAAATAAGAAAGTAAAAAAAGACACTGGGCAAGAACAAAAGTCCCTCCCTGGGAGCTAGTTTTAAGAAGTGCATCTCTCTAGAAACATCTATCCAAGGTATCAGAGCTTTTAAACACACCGGCTGAAAATGGAGTGTGAGAGGTCACCTCCACAGATGAATGCAGTATTCATGGACCAGCAGAAATGGATGGTTTGTGAAACAAGAGCAGACGGCTCGCTCTGCCACTCTGCCAGGGCAGCGCCTCCACTGTCCTTCCCACGCTTACAATGCTCTGCATAAAGCCCTTGGACAAAGCTTAAAGAAGGAAGGGCCAATCACGTGGACAGCATATGAAGACTACTGGAAAAAATACTTCAGGAAGTATTGAGAGAAAATTAGTGCTAATTCTCAGTTGCCAGTACACCCATTACAGACCACCCCTGACATCTCACCTCCTGAAAGACATTTCCTTTTGTCTCTTTCTTTCTAGTCTGTGGGCATTTAATTCCCACATAAAAAGAAAAGGAAGAGCCTTAAAGTGTACTAACCTGGGAAATCAAAACCAGTATTCCTTTTAAGCAATGCCAAGTTGGGTCTCCTAAAACTATTTGCTCCACTGGTTTTATCCTGAGAAGTTTAGCTGCCTGAAAACCACACTATTTTACTACCAAAAAGAGTTTAGCAATCTGTCCATTTATTTTTTAATAAATTTATAAATATATATATATAGTACAAGATTATCAAATCTAGACCCGTGTCCCCCACCCTATCCCCCCACCACAAAAGCTCATGTATTCTGCCAAATATGCTTTTCATCTCTTCCTCAGTCTGTCTCAAAATTCTCCTTGTGGAAGTTGACTGTTTTGAACAGTTCACTGTTTCAGTCAGTTCTTCGCTGCAGTCCTTTCTGTTGTTGTTCTTTTTGTTGTTGTTGTTGTTGTTGTTGTTG
>VZQC01012928.1:174457-195220 GCA_009823505.1 Rhizomys pruinosus
TTTCTTTGTGTTCCTGGCATATGGGCTTCTCCTTGTCTGTATTCCAATGTGAGTCCCAAATGCCTCTTCACTGTGTTGAAGGCTTGCTTTGCTTGCCTCCTTCAGATGCCTTCATAATCCCAGTTGGCAGGGGGGCACTCTTTGTTAGCCTGCACCCCGGTACCTGTGGTTCAGGTGGTCTTGGGAGATCTCTGATCTCAAGACTCACACAAACCCACCTTTTATACCAGCTGGGAGGATAACTCTGCCCCCACAGCCACAAAAGCCAATCAAGCCAAAGACAACTAGATTAACTAGATTAAATCAAACAATAATCCGCCTTGCTGAAGCACCCAGCTCCTACCTACCTGTGGTTCAGGTGGTCTTGGGAGATCTCCAATCCCGAAATCTGTCCATTTTAAAGCAACATTATTTTATCCCTAACTGGCTAGACAAAAGTTGCTTCTATCTGTTGAAAAAAAAAAGCCACATTCATTTCTATCAATCCCATTTCTCTTAACATACTACATAATCAGTAAGGATGGGATCATTACACTTCTGGCTTACTTCTAGGAGTCCTCATTACTGCCCTGTTCCAACACCCTACTTCCCACAAAAATCTAAACCACCCCATCCTGGCCTCTGTTAGTGCAACAATCCTACAGTTGTACAATCAGTTAACCTGATAACTTTCAAATGTCATCTTAGAGGAAATTTTATTATGATTAGTATCTGTTCCTGACTTTGAAAATATGTAAGGGGGCCTGTAGAGATGGCTTAGCAGTTAAGAGCACTGGTTGATGTTACAGAGGACCCAGGTTCAGTTCCCAGCATCCACGTGGCAGCTAACAACCATCTGTAACTCCAGTTCCAGAGGATCTGATCCCCTCTCCTGACCCCTGCAGGCATTGAATGCACATAGTGCACTTATATGCATGCAAGCAAAACACATATAAGACAAAAATATATAAATCAAAAAATTCTAAGAAACTATACAGGCATGAGTCCTTACTCTGTCATGCTTGTTAAAAATCATAAATCAATTTATTTTATTCTGTCTAGAGCTGAAGAGGCCTTTCCAATTCTGGCTGAGTTTTAGCAATGTAAAAAAGCCCAGCAGACATCAGATGAATACACTTTTTTATTCAATGGGAAATATTATGTAAAATAAGACCTTTGTGGTCTGAAGATTTACAGAGGTTTCAAAAGCAAGTCCTACAAATACAATTTAAAGAAAGTGCTCTATAATTACAACAGAAAGAAAGATATCTTTGGACAATGATAAAGTTCAGAGTGCAAGCATGCTCTACTTCCTGTGAGCAATGTGTTTCTGGAAAGCTTCAATAAGTCAAAAAATTTTCAAATCAAATATTTTAAATAAATTCAGAGAAGTGATTATTAATAAATCTAATACTGGTAGCAAGTCCTTCTGTGAGTCAGAGGACTCATTTTTACTGAAAATACATATCTTTCAATTTAATGGGTTTTAGTTTGGATTTAGATGCTCAGTTTTCCAAAAACAGGGGTATGCATATATGGAATTTTTTTTGCAGTATTTGGGATATCTGTCCCAGCTTAGCAAAAACATTTCATGACCTAAAGTGAGTTTTCACATCTGAACAGTGAGTTGTAGTCTCCCGTGCCGCCTGCATCTGGGCCCTGTAGCAGAAACAATAAGCTGAAGGCCCAAACAGCAATTCTCCTACCTGTCTTTAGAAGCCTTCAAAACCAAAGAAAAAGCTTAGTGCATGTCCTTGTAACATGGCAGTGGAGCACTGTCTAAGACCCTCTCTGAATTATTTAATTCTCTCGAAGAATATATTGTTCTTTAATTTCCTACACTAATAGAACACTGTTCTATGATATTGCATATGAGTTTGTGTTTTCATATAAAAGTGCCGATGGTTTTGTCTATTTGAGAAGATAACACCAAGGTTTATGGTTGTACTGCCCTAGTGAACTTTAATCAGCTTTGTCTCTAACCAAGTTATTTCAGCAAATTATTCTTCAAGCTCTCTTTTGAACCACCTTTATCTATCCTGCTAATGACCTCAATAAAAGATTGAAGTATTTTTTTATGTGTATGACTGTACTGTTTGCATGTATGCAAGTGCATCCATGTCATGCAATGCCTGTGGAGGTCAGAAGGTTTCAGAGTCCCCTAGAATTGAAGTTACAGATGTAGCTGCCATGTGGGTGCTGGGAATTGAACCCTGGTCCTCTGCAAAAGCAGCCAGTGCTCTTAATTGCTGAGACAACTCTCCAGCCCATCACTAATAGATTAAATAAGTGTTAATACATACTCATTCTTTACCTGTATGAGACTCATGGTTTCAATTCTTTTGAAAATTATTCTTTGATACCTGCTTTTATTTTCTTCTGGAGCCCCTTCCATAGACTAAGAGTCATGTAACACAGCTTTAGTCAATCAGATACAGGTGGATAACTGGTGGGACTTGCTAGGAAAGGTTCTACTCTCTTGATAAAGATAGGGGTAGCTAGCAATACCCCTTTAATTCTCTTCTAACTGGTTTGTTGACAAGATTTCTGGAATTAGAGCCACCAATCTTGCATGCAAGAAACAATAAAGAACAAAAAAGGCTGAGACCCTCAGAGATGCCAGCCTGACATGATGAGCCCATGAAATAAGGGCAACAGCTGACAACTTTCTTGTGTGAAAAAATGAACTCCCATTCTTCAAGCTCCTGTAAGCCTGAGTTCTTTCTTGCCTGCAACAAAACACATTTTTGACTGGTATGACTTTTTAAAAACTAGTACATTTTTTAATGTGTATGAGTGTTTTTCCTGCATGTACACAAGTGCACCTGTATCATGCAATGCCCTTGGAGACCAGAGGAGGATGTCAGACCTCCCTAGAACTGGAGTTATGGACAGACAGTTTGCCACCATGTGAGTGCTGGAAACCAAACTCCAGTCCTTCATAAGAGCAGCCAGTGCTCTTAACCTCTGAGCCATTTCTCCAATCACAGCTGGTCCAATTCCTGAAGAGCCTCCCTTCATGCTTCTTGGTGTTTAAGCTTCAGGTTTTCAAGTGAAACTTAAACTGCTCCACCTAAAATCTATACTGCAAATGAGCACACTTTTCAACAACATCATGGAGCAAGATTCATAGTGCTTTATGTTCCCCAAAAGAAATTAATATTGTTCCTATGGGTGAATGAAAACAAGGCATGAACCACCTGGAGTATTCAGCTTCTCCTCTAAACACCAAAGTTGGTAAATTATAAACTAAAGGGACTGCCTCTTTCCAAAGATGTTCTTTCCTAAAAATGTAAAGACCAGAGGAGTTCCCTGGTACAAGGACATCAAATGGGAGTGGCCTGCAGAGGCCTGGCAGCTCCACAGCCCATCCTCCCAACCCGCCCACTCTGCAAGGGTGACTTAGACTGAGGCTTGGCCTGGCCTTTTCCATCTCCATGTAACCAGACAGTGGAGCCTCTGGGGACTTGACAAAGTTAACCGGATCCCAGGGAGTACTAACCACAGCTAAATTCGGCTCAAATGTGCTGGCCCAAGCTCTGCTTTCTTCTCACACTCAAATAACCAATAGCCCTTTTCTACAGTTCTACTTGTGCCCAAGAGGCTTATTCCTGACTGTTCATCCCCAGAAGAGTACCAATTTCTCTGTATGTATCTCTTCTAAATAAGGAACCCTTGCTTCATATGTGTCCAGTGAAATCTTTCACTTGATCTAAGATATGAATGAGATCTGAGACTGTCTGCTCCTTGCTGTGTGCTGAGAAAGGGAGAACACACATTATTTGTCAGATCTGCGATGAAGTGCCTTATCTCAAATATTCACAATGTCCTATTCAAAGCATATATTTAGTTCTTTTTTTCTTTTTTGCAATGAGGTCTCATGTAGCCCAGGCTGGCCTCCAATTCCTGGTCCTGCTTCCTGCTGCCTCCATCTCCTAAGTACTGGGGTTACAGGCACGTACCACCATGCCCAGTTGTTATATATTAGTTCCACTTTATTTTTTTTTTACTTTTTATTTTATTTTATTTTTTATGTGTATGAATGTACTGTCTGCATGCAGGTTTGTGCCCCCGTGTCATGCAATGCCTCGGAGGTCAGAAGAGGGCATTGGATTCCCCTGGAACTGGAGTTAAAGACGGTTCTCAGCCGCCATGTGGGTGCTAGGAATCGAACCCGGGTCCTCTGCAAGAGCAGTTGGCACTCTTAACCACTAGGCCATCTCTCCAGCACTAGTTCCACTTTAAATGTGACAGTGTTGAGACCAGAAATTAATACAGTTTAAAAAAAAAAAGAAAAAGAGTCAAAACTGGGGTTTGATTCCAGGCCTGGACTTCCTGATGTCTGCTCTTTTTTTTATGGTCTTTTTCAGACAGGGTCTCCCTGTAGCCCCAGCTATCCTGGAACTCACTCTATAGACCAGGCTGGCCTTGAACTCACAAAGATCCACCTGCCTCTACCTCCCGAGTGCTAGGATTAAAGGCGTGTACCACACGCCCAGCCTGATGTCTGCTCTTATATTGCCTTGTGGCTGTTCTCTGCCTCCAGCCTCCTCTCCCAAGACACAGTACACACACATACACATACACACATACACACACACACACACACACACACACATACATGCACACCTACTTCACTACTTTGTTTTAGTACCTTCATCCTCACTCTAAAAAAAAAACAAATCCAACTACTTTCCATGTGAAAATTCATTCAGAGAAACAAAATTACCTATAGAAATTGCCTATTTCTGGGGCTGGAGAGGTGGCTCAGAGGTTGAGAGCACTGGCTGCTTTTGCAGAGGACCCAGGTTCAATTTCCAGCACCACATGGTGGCTAACAACCATCCTTATCTCCAGTTCCAGGGGAATCCAGCACCCTCTTCTGACCTCCAGAGCATTGCATGACACAGGTACACTTACACACATGCAGGCAATACACTAGTACACATAAAATAAAGATAATAAATAAAATATCTTTAATTGCCTGTTTCTGACATTTCCCTGAAAACTCTGCAGACCCACCACCCGCTCTGAGACAACTTTTGAACTATCTCAGAAAAGGACACAAGCTACCGTGTCCCGTTATATGGATTCTAATAGTTCCTTTGCTTCTAAAAATGATAGCTCTCTCTGCTGGGCATGGTGGTACATGCCTTTAATCCCAGCACTTGGGATGCAGAGGTAGGTGGATTTCTATGAGTTCAAGGCCAGCCTGATCTACATAGCGAGTTCCAGACCAGCTGAGGCTACAAGGAAACTCTGTCTCAACAATACCAAAAAAACTTGCTGGGCATGGTGTAGTACACACCTTTAATCCCAGCCCTTGGGAAGCAGAGGCAGTCAGATCTCTGTGAGTTCAAGGCCAGCCTGGTCTACAGAGTGAGCTCCAGGCTACCTGGGACTAAAGGGAGACTCTGTCTCAAAAATATCAAAAAAACTCTCTCTCTCTCTCTCTCTCTCTCTCTCTCTCTCTCTCTCTCTCTCTCTCTTCTCTCTTCCTGTCTTTCCTTCTGACTCACGTTTGTGTGGCCACAGCCATGATGATACCTTTCTAATCCCACATTCCTCTCACCCTGTCTTCTTTCTTTTCTCTTCATGGGTCTTTCTATACATCTTAGTGGAAGAGGCTGGGTGAGTGGAAGCAGGTAGGAAAGCAGTGTCAGGGAGCGTTAGAGAAGCAATAACAGAATAATGCAGTACTCACCAGAGAAGAGACTTTGGATTTTTTAGGCACATGCAGAACATCTGTAAACTGATAGCAACTTTGCTCTAGGACTTGTCTAACTAGCAACTGTACCTGGACAACCCACCATGTTAGATCACGTGGGAAATGAGCTGGCTTCCTGGTCTTTTCTTCCCTGGTAAAGGTGCCTCCCCTGGAATTGGGTCTCCTATGTCACCCGGATACTTCTCTGGTCTGGGTAACTAAACCCCTGAATGGAACTAAACAGGATATTTCTTTTTGTTTTTTTATCACATCTAGACCTGTGTCCCCCCCCCAGGAAGGAGGAAGGAAGAGGAGGGAAGGAGAAAGAAAGAAAGGTAAGGAAGGAAGGAAGGAAAGAAGGAATGAAGGAAGAAGAAGGAAGCCTTGAAACCCAAACAAACATTCCTCTGGTCCAGAAGAAGAGCAGACTCTCCCACTGCTATCGCGATTGCCAGGAGTGTCTAGGGAGCACCTGGTCCCCATTTCTTCATTGTCTTTTGCTCTTTTCAGAGTTTTGTTTTTGATTTTGCTTTTTGTATGATTTTGTTTATTTTTATTTTATTTGTATATGATGTTTTGCCTATAACATGTATAAGCATATGACATGCATGCCAGATGTCACAGAGGTCAGAAGAGGGGTCAGATCCCCCAGAACTGGAGTTATGAATGGGGTATTAACACCAGAGTGTGGGGCGGTGGGAGGAACACCGGGTCCTCTGCAGAGCAGCGAATGCTCTTGGCATTCCAGGTTGTAGGTTTGTGTGTGTGTGTGTGTGGTGTGTGTGTGTTTTTAACATGAAAACATCACAATCCAATAATGACTAAAGTCGCTAGGCTAAACGTGACTAAAAACACTCAGGGGGCTGGAGAGATGGCCATATGTTAAGAGCACCGACTGCTCTTACAGAGAGACCCTGTTTCGATCCCACCACCCAAGTGCGGCCGAGAACCTCTGAGACTCCAATTCCAGGAGAACCCAGCTCCAGGGGAATCCGAGACCCTCTTCTGACCCGCGTGGCATTGCACACGACGGTGCACAGACCTGCATGCAGACGTACATTCATACACATAACAGAAATAATGAAATAAAAAATTAAAAAAAAAAAAAAAAAACACATCCGGCACTGACTGAACCACATGTGGGCATCCACCATGTCGGACTGGTCCCTCTCAACTGATCCCTCCATAAGTGGGGTAAGTGAAATCCAGGCTTTCTATAAAAGTGACCCCAACGCTAACGTTCTCACAGCTTCTTTTTTAGGAAACTATGGACTTTCAAAGAACTGGATCTTGTTTAAACACAATGCAAGCCACTTTCCAAGAATAATTATTTTGTCTGACTCTCATTTTGCACAAGTCTTTCTCATAACTGACGTTTCCCTGAGAGCAGCAAAGTCTCAGTCAATGTCAAGTGCATTGAAGCCTTCTATTTTCCTTAAAGCAAAAAGGTTTCAAATATATTTCCCCATCCTGACAGCAGTGACAAATGGGACTTTAACTCAAACGGATCACAGATGGGTTTTCTGAACCACAGAGAGCTTCTTGCAAATGAGAACCACATGAAAAACTTCGTTTTTTTGTTGTTTTGGTTTGGTTTTGGGTTTTTGTTTGTTTTTGAAATGTCATAAATACTCAAGGGGGGGTTCTTTTTTTACATTTGTTTTAAAAAAAACAATTACCTGCTTCTCTTAATTGACTTTTTGTTTCTTTTTTTAATTTATTTTTATTGATGCTTTGTGTATTATTCATAACATCATTTTCGCAATTCAGTTCAGGCATATACCCCTCCCTTCCCCCCCACCCCACCCCTCCCCATCGCAGACGTGCATTCTGCCATAATTTCTACATCTTCGTTCTCTGCTTTTTTTTTTTTTTTTTCATTTTTTTTAACAATAGGTGAAATTTGTGAGTACAAGCATCCTTCATGTAAACCAAATTTGCAAGCAGTTGTGCCCAAACCCACACAGCTCATGGTCCCACCATCCTGAAAGGGGGGGCTTGTATGTTCAATCAAGTTGATCAAATGAGTGTCCAGTCTATATTGTTGTAGTTTCACCATTAACCCCAATCGAAGCCCTTACATTCTACCAATGCCCCCCTCTTCCGCAGATTGTTCCCTAGGCTTAGAAAAGGGGCACGGTGGATGAGAAGCAAAACACTCTACTTTCTCTGGAGCTGATGTCTTGGTCTCTAGTCAAGTTCTGAGCTGTTTTCCTTTCATGGGCTGCCAGCTTGTCCAGGCTTTAACCTTTTTGATCCTACTGATGAAGCACATGTCAATTTNATCCTCCAACCCCACCAGAGTCACCATTTCTGCCAAATATTTATTTTCATTCTCTTTCTCAGTCTTTCTCAATATTCTCCATGTGGAAGTTGACTGAGCAAAATGTTCAATCCTATTCGTCAGTTCTTTACCATGAGTCTTTCGTGTTGTTGTTGTTGTTGTGTTGTTTGTTTTTTTTTGTTCCAATATGCAATACTCCGGCTGCTTTGACAAAGTCCCAAGGGGGCCTTGCCAAAAAATACATTACAACTAGGTAATTGGCACTAGCAATCCACTCAGATGAGGGATACAACCATTCTGTCCTTTGTTTTTCTGGGACGTGGTTACTTCACTCAGCATGATGTCCTCTAGCTCCAGCCTTTTTCCTGCAAAGCTCATGATAAAAGTCAATGTTGTCTTTACTGCTGCATAGAACTCCATTGTGTAGATGTACCACTTTCTTATCCACTCAGCGTTGAGGGCATTTGGGTTGGTTCCCGCCTCCTTGCTATTGTGAAGAGACGCTGTAAAAACATGGCCAGCAATGTATCTCTGGTGTGGTGGGTCTGTCTTGAGGTACATGCTAGGAGTGTTATGGCTGGGTCGTGTGGCCAATGTTCATTCCAAGTCTTCCAAGGGTTCTCCACACACTGCTTTCCCATAGGGCTGTCCAGTTACATCAGATCCACCGAGCAGTGAATGATGTTCCCCTTTCCCCAACCTAACCTACTCCAGCACCCTGGTATCATTTGTTTTCTTATTACTGTTCAAGTTGTTTTTGGTATATTTTTTTTTTTATATCTTTAAAGTGGTTTTCATTTGATTCTCTTTAATGTATAGTGATGTTGAAACTTCTTAAATGTTGGATGACCAAGACCAACATGTCCCACCTGGACAAGCCCGAACATCCCTCTCGCCCAGCATGGGATCCGGATCTAGGTTATGCCTGATGTTTGCTGAAGATAGGCCCAGGATGTTTCAGCCCACGGAACTTCCAAGCTTATCTTAAGAACATCTTTTGAAAAGTCCTGCCAGATCATCCCTTGCCTGCTCCCTCTGCCCCATCCCCTCCTCATTTCCTGCCTTTCTATCTACAAGTATAAAGCTTAATCCGATAATTCATTAAAATAGACTTGACAACCTTAGCAAGGCTCGCTCTTTTCTTCGCCCATTCATATTTCAGGTTCTGGGGTCTCCCCTCGAAACCCACTAGTAACTGAGTCCTGCAGGATACGGGGGGACACTTAAAGTGTTTCTCAGGCATCTCTAATTCCTCAATTGTGACGTCTCTGTTCGGTCTTTTGGCTCCATCTATTGATGGTCAGTTGTTTTTCTTTCTTTGTTTTTTTTTCTTGTATATTTCTAGAGTTTAATGCTTTGTCAGATGTTTATCTCGGTGAAGGTTTTCCTCCCACTCGTGGGATTTCTCTTCACTTCACTTGATTGTTTTTTTTTGCTTACAGAAGTGAGCTTTTGATTTAATGAAGGTCCCACTTTGTAAATTGTCCACCTTAATTCTTGCGCACGTACTGTCTGATTTTAGGAAGTTCTTTTCCTATACCTATGTCTGTAGTCTGCTGTCAACGTATTTTACTTCTATCACCTGTCAGAGTTTGGGGGTTTCACCCTGACGATCTTGATCCATCTGGAATTGACATTGTACAGGGTGGAGGTAGGTGTTTTTAATTTCATTATTCTACAGTTGGGATGCCAGTTGCCACACACTTGCTGAAGATGCTATGTTTTCTCCATTTTGTCTGTTTGGCCCCTGTCATAATATAGGATGGCTGAAGTTTGTATGTGCCTCAGATTTGCGTCTCAGTTTTGTTCCCATTGGTGCAACAGGTCTGTTTTTGTGCCAGTAACAGGCTGTTTTTATGACTATAGCCCTGTAGTTCTGTTTGAAGGGGATATTTTCTTTAAATGGTGAAGCAGACAAAGTCAAATGAAAACCTTGTTCAAGGCCTAGCCTGGGTCACTACATAAGAGTCCCCAGGCCAGCTGGGGTTTACAAGGAGACCCTTGTTCACACAATGGAAAGGAAGGAATGGAGGAAGGAAGGAAGGAGGAAGGAAGGACGGAAGAGCGGAAGGAGAAAGAAAGAAAGGATAAGGAAGGAAGGAAGGAAGGAGGAAGGAAGTGAAGGAAGAAGAAGGAAGCCTTGAAACCAAACAAACATTCCTCTGGTCCAGAAGAAGAGCAGACTCTGCCCAGCTGCTATTCCGATTGCCAGGAGTGTCTAGGGAGCACCTGGTCCCCATTTCTTCATTGTCTTTTGCTCTTTTCAGAGTTTTGTTTTGATTTGCTTTTTATGATTTTGTTTATTTTTATTTTATGTGTATGAGTGTTTTGCCTATACATGTATAAGCATATGACATGCATGCCTAGTGTCCACAGAGGTCAGAAGAGGGGGTCAGATCCCCTAGAACTGGAGTTATGAATGGGTATTAACCACCGTGTGGGTGCTGGGGACTGAACCCGGGTCCTCTGCAAGAGCAGCCAATGCTCTTGGCAGTTCCAGGTTGTATGTGTGGTTGTGTGTGTGTGTGTGTGTGTGTGTGCTTGTTTAACATAGAAACATCACTAAACAAAATGAATAAAGTGCTAGGCTCAAAGTGACTAAAAACACATCACGGGGGGCTGGAGAGATGGCCTAGTTGTTAAGAGCACCGACTGCTCTTACAGAGACCCCGGTTTTGATCCCAGCACCACATGGCGGCCGAGAACCGTCTGAGACTAGACTCCAATTCCAGGAGAACCCAGCTCCAGGGGAATCCGAGACCCTTTCTGACCTCCGCTGGCATTGCCCGACACGGGTGCACAGACCTGCATGCAGACGTACATTCATACACATACAGAAATAATAAATAAAAAATTAAAAAAAAAAACAAAAAAAACACAATCCGGCACTGAGCTGAACCACAGCTGTGGCCCTCCACCATGTCGGACTGTCCCTGCTACTGATCCCTCCATTAAGTGGGTAAGTGAAATCCAGGCTGTTCATAAAAGTGACCCCAACGCTAACGTTCTCACAGCTTCTTGTTTTAGGAAACTATGGACTTTCAAAGAACTGGATCTTGTTTAAACACAATGCAAGCCACTTTCCAAGAATAATTATTTTGTCTGACTCTCATTTTGCACAAGTCTTTCTCATAACTGACGTTTCCCTGAGAGCAGCAAAGTCTCAGTCAATGTCAAGTGCATTGAAGCCTTCTATTTTCCTTAAAGCAAAAAGGTTTCAAATATATTTCCCCATCCTGACAGCAGTGACAAATGGGACTTTAACTCAAACGGATCACAGATGGGTTTTCTGAACCACAGAGAGCTTCTTGCAAATGAGGAACCACCTGCACGTTCGTTTTTTGTTGTTTTGGTTTGGTTTTGGGTTTGTTTTGAAATGTCATAAATACTCAGGGGGGGTTCTTTTTTTACATTTGTGTTAAAAAAAAACAATTACCTGCTTCTCTTAATTGACTTTTTGTTTCTTTTTTTAATTTATTTTTATTGATGCTATTGTGTATTTCATAACATCATTTTCCAATTCAGTTCAGCATATACTCCCTCCCTTCCCCCCCACCCCACCCCTCCCATCGCAGCTCGTGCATTCTGCCATAAGTTTTCTGCATCTTGCTCTGCTTTTTGTTTTGTTTTTTTTCTTTTTTTTAACAATAGGTGAAATTGTGAGTACAAGCTCCTTCATGTAAAACCAATTTGCAAGCGTTGTTGCCCAAACCCACACAGCTCATGGTCCCACCATCCTGAAAGGGGGGCTTGTATGTTCATCAATTGATAAATGAGTGTCCAGTCTATATTGTTGTGTTTCACCATTAACCCCAATCGGAAATGCAATTAGATATTTAGGTATTTAAACAGTATAATATATAGCCTTTCGATCCTACTAATGAAGCACACACAATTAGATATATGGGTATTTAAACAGTACTAATTGTTATGGTAGGTTACTTTGGTATAGACACAGATGTTTGGATGGTATGTCAATTCATGATCTACATTTTCTTCTGTCAAGTATGGCAGGGTCTTCGTGCGGTTTACAACATCTCCTAACCATTAGAGGATGTAAGCTGTTTCTTACCAGCAGAAGGGCTGCAAGAAGCAGGAAGGGAGCAAGGGAGAAGGCAGAGTTGGGAAAACAAGGGTTACAGGCGCTGGCGCACAGAATGGTCAGCGCCGCCTCCACCCTGCCACTGCTGAGCAGTGGATACAGAGGTCACTGAACTTTTACTGTAATCTGGACATGGATAATAAATAACTTAAGCTTTTTGGCCGATGGGATCTCAGTTGCAACTCAACTCTACCTTTGTATAGGAATACATTCACAACACTACACGAATACAGCTGTGTTCAAACTTCTTTTGTGAAAATAAGGAAGGGACCAGATTGTCCTGGAGACTCTGGGGTTATAGAGAGGATTGCATTTGAAGAATAATACTTAACAGCAGTTCCAAATTTCTAGGCGCTGGGTCCACTCGCTTTTAGGATGCCGTGTGGAACCTGTAGCTGCACTTCTCGAGCAGCCCCTCCGGCCAGCATGGGCCCTCAGATAGGACCTATTCCCAGGCCAGCACCTCCAGCAGCAGCCGCACATCTGCAGTCGCCTCACCTCCTATACTACCCCAGCAGCAAGGCTTAACGGTCAATATGGCAAGCACTGCAGGTGGTGTGGCTGTGAGCTCTGCAGAGAAGCACACACTGGGGCACACCATCACCAGAGGCTTCTGTGGAAGTGGTAATGCTGACATCACTTACCAGGACCCTCAGAGAGCCCAAATGACTGAGCAGCAGTCTGGTGGCCCTTGCCTTTTCCAGGTCAGACAGTTTCTGGAGTGTGTCCAGAAGCAGAATGACATCAAGCTAGGTGAGGTTTCAATTGGAGGGCTTCCCCAATAGAAGTCCAAACTGAAGAATTGGAAAATCAGCCCCATGACCAACTTTACTCTAGTATAAAAAATTAATAGTGGTAGTGTGAACTTCAAGTAAACCTGGTTATTCACAACTCCAGTGCTCTGGAATGGCCATGGAAGAGTGTGCTCACTTGTACAGAACAACGTTCACTGAGATGTATGGAGTTTGGGGCTGGGAAGTGATTGGCCTTCTTAAACCAGGTATTAGTTATGTTTATTTGTGAGTTAATTAAAATAAAGTGATTTTATTAATAAAATAATAATAATGCTTATCAAGGAAAGGTAGGGTGAACATGACCCCCAAGGTCTACTAGCCGAGGAGCTGTAATGGAGGGAAGGCTCTGACTGCATCAACCGCTTCTTCTATTACCAAACTATAGGGTAGCTGCGGCTTTCCCAGAGGGCAGCTGGGAGCTTCGGACCACAGCCAAATGAAACCTGCGCTAAAGTTATCAACATATTGATAACTGAAAAAACATGCAGGGGAGGACCAACTAATAACCAATACAACCAGGATTCTATGGTGCCACCCCAGGGAGAGATTAAGAAATTAGCTGGGCATGATGGCACCTGCCTTTAATCCTAGCACTCTGGAGGTGGAGACATGCAGATCTCTGTAAATTCGAATCCATCCTGGTCTACATAGCAAGTTTCATGCCAGCTGAGGCTAAAGGGAGACCCTGTCTCAAAAAAGGTAAACAAACAAAATGGGAGATTTTCTTTCTACCCTTGGACCAAAAAGGCCCAGAAAATGACTGATTCGTTTACAAGCAATTAAACAAAAAAGTAAAACAAAAAGAATAAAACCCATAAGAGAACACAATTAGTAACTTAAACGATCCTTTTACAGTATGAAATGAGAGAGGCGGAGTGGACTGCTTCCCATTGGGTCTCTCTAACTGCTTGGCTGCTTTGCTCAATAGCAAACCAGAGCAGAGAGATGCCAATAGCTTGTGGGACTCGGAGGAGGGATGAAATTTGCTACAGAGGAAGACATTGACTTTAGAACATCCCACGCCACCCCCAACACAGGTCTGGAGGAGGGGAAGGGAATCCCCTACAGAAGAAGACATTGTCTTTAGAACATCCCACCCCAACCCAGCACAGGTGGCAGGCTTCTGTCTTCTGCCACTCCTCTCATGCACACTATAAGCCCTCATATAGCTGCCATTAGAAATTTATTAGCCAAACTAATTCAGAGTAAAGTATTTATGAATGCCAAGCTGCTTGGCTTTCACCTGTCAGAAGCTTAAGAATATTTCTTTTTTGTTTGTTTTAAGACAGGGTTTCCCTTTAGTCCCAGCTGGCCTAGAGCTCGCTCTGTAGACCAGGCTGGCCTTGAACTCACAGACATCTGCCTGCCTCTGCCTCCCGAGTGCTGGGATCAAAGGTGTGCACCACCATGCCCAGCACTGAAGGCAGTTTTTAGCTACCATGTGGGTACTGGGAATTGAACCCAGGTCCTCTACAAGAGCAGTCAGTGATCTTAACCACTGAGCCATCTCTCCAGCCCTTAAGAATATTTCAAAAGGGTCCCTGGAATGAGCAATTCCTCTACCCAAATAATGGATCCAATGGGAGTGGAGAGGTATTAAGCAGATCTTTTCAGATACTTAATCAAGGACCCTCCCTATTGTGGAATGCTATCCTCTGAACATAACAGTCAGAACAGCTGTGATTACCCTCTGTAACCCTCAAGACCAGCTGTGCTGCCTTTCCCTCATGAAAGGAAGGCATTAGGAAGGTCATTAGACTCTCACCTGAGATTCTAGCCACTCTCTCCTGTACCTGCCTCCCAACTGTATATAATTCTGTTCCACCTGCATGTGGTCTTGTAGTCTCAAAAGGAGCTGTACAGCCTTCTAAGACACATTACTGTAATGCTTAAAAAATAAATAGATGTCTTTGTAATGTATTTCATGATTAGAATATCCAATTCTGATAAGCTGACTTGAATTGTTTCAAGCATTTTGCACTGTGTTATGTGTTTTATGCACATACTTGCCATTGGATTTTCTCCAACAGAAAGCAGTTTCACTACTGGCATGTTAATAAGCACCAATAAGTTTTTATTCCAACTCCAAGCACTGTGGTTGAAAAAAACATCACCTCAATTTTTTTATTATCCTTTAAAGATATTGCATTTTCATATTCTTTACTTATAAAGGATCAATGCTGCTGTAAATAGTGGTATTTTTAATTTTTAAATTTCATTCCACCACCATCAGATGCAGTTCCCTATTTTGTTTAGTGGAGGGATATATGAGCTTTCTAATGGTGTCTTCAGAAATTTATAAATGTAAATACTGATTTGGTTGGTCTTTAAGATGTGTTTAACTGTGAGGCTATTTAATGAAATAGTGTGGATGTGATTTGTCATCCAGTATTAAGTTCTTAGTTATTTTTTTTGTAAAAAAAAAAAAATAGGAAAGAGGGAAACTGCAGCTTCCATTACAGATTCCTTGGCTGTAAACTCTCCTCATAAGGAGTTCCTTAAATCTCATTTTTCCTCTGGGTAGTGGGTTTTGAGCATTTCTCTTGGGCTTTAATTTGCTAAAGCTGCACACATATATAAAAAAAATAGATTATTTTAGGGGAGATGTAGGTGTAGAATTATTGCTTATGTCATTTCTTAAGCAGTTATGCTCTTAATGCTTAAAAGAAGGCTAGCATTGTTTGCACAAAAAGTTGGTGATCCCCTCCCCCCAAATAGTAATGAAATTACTTCTGTTAAGTAAACTTTTTATGTCATCTTATAATAAAAGCTGAAAAATCCCTTTGTTTCTATTTATAAAAAATGCTTTTCTATATGTACCCTTGATAACTGATTTTGAAGAAATCATGTAAGATGATAAAGCATTTGAATGGTACAATAGATGTAAAAAAATTCAGTTTAAAAGAACGTTTGTTTTTACATTAAATGTTTATTTGAAATCAAATGATTTTGTACATAAACTTCAATAATATAAAAAAATAAAAATAAAAAAATAATAATAAATAGCCTGACTCTTAGCATTCATACAGCCAAGAGCATGGCCAGCGCCCACTCCTTCAGGCAGCTCTCAGAACTGAATTCCCCAGCAAGGGCCCTGCTCATTCTCTATTGAAACAGTATCTCCAGCATGAAATAGGGAAGTAGAAGTCAGAACCCACCCTTATCTTATCAGAAAATCTTGTCCTTTCATCCCTAGGCCTAGAATATCACATACACACAATTACAAACACTCTTATCATTTTTCTCTCATTGATTTCAATGAAATTAGCATCCTGCTTTCAGAACTTTGATATGTAAAGCATTAATGCATTTATCAACTTGGGTAGAGGACAAGGAGGGGTCCTGAGGTACTAAGGTCAGATCCTGTATTAGTCACTTTTCTGTTGCTGTGATAAAATACTATGATCAAGTCAGCTTATAGAAGGAAGAGTTTATTTGAGCTCTCAGTTCCATAGGGTTAGAGTCCATGATGGTGTGGAAGACACAGCAGCAATCAATGGCTGGAACCTCCAGTGACACGCTTCCTCCAGCATGACCACAACTCCTAAAGGCACCATGTCTCTCCTGAAACAGCACCACAAACTGGGGAGCAAATGTCCAAATACTTGAAGCCTACAGAGGACATTCTCATTCAAACTACCACAGGTGCCCAGGTCACAAGAGGAGCGCATGGCTCAGTGAACTTGTTTATATAATAAACAGTAATTTTTTGGCTGCAAGGCGAAATAATAGTCTTTATACCAGATTATACCCATATTGTAAAAGTCATTCTCCAGTACAATGGAGAGAAAACATGAACTGAAGAAGGGACCCCAACCATGCAGCTACGCTAGATGAATCTTTTGGTGATAAACCTGGTTTGAGGTCACCGGTACTCCTCCATGTAATCCTTGCCCATGGTTCTGTAATAAGCCAAATAGACTCACTGGTTTCCCAAGCTAGACTTGGATACAGTCATCACTTTGGTTTGTCATTGGTCCCAAACTACCCCCTCTTCTCAACGCAGTACATTGACAGCTGTTGCTGCATTCCTTGAAAAGCCAGGCTGACAGCAGCCCATGAGGGCACACAACCTGAATTATTTTCAACAGAAGGTCTGGTCCTGACACCCAAAACACCAGGGAACTTTGAGCAACTTGCACTCTGACCTACACCCCATCCATGCTTCACTGTTTTGAAAGAACTGTGTCAAGGTATCACAGGTCTGGTGGGGTTATTACACTTTGACCATGGAGACCTGCTGAAGCTTGGAAAGATACAAAGGAAAGAGGGATATTTTGCCTCAGTGGCTCCTGGCCCATTGGGTCCTCACCCAGGGAGTCCTGGACTGCCAACCTTTATACCTCAGATGCAGAGAGAATGCATGTCCAGAAGGTAAGCTGCCTTCGCAGGAGTTCAGCTTGGGCCAACAGCCAGGCAGGCTCCTTTGCACCAATCTATACATGTCTCGAAAGAAGAAAGAAAGAGAGAAAGAGAGAAAGAGAGAAAGACAGAGAGAGAGAAAGAGAAAGAGAGAAAGAGAGAAAGAAAGAGAGAGAGAGAGAGAAAGAGAGAGAGAAAGAGAGAGAGAGAAAGAGAGAGAGAAAGAAAGAAAGAAAGAAAGGAAGGAAGGAAGAAAGAAGGAAGTAAGGAGAAGGAAGGAAAAAGGAAGGAAGAAGGAAAGGAGGGAAGGAAGGATGAACGCAGAGAAGCAATATGAGATAAAGAGATCAAGAAGAGATAAAGAAAGAAAGATAAAAAGAGAGAAGAGAAAGAGAGAAATCTAGCGACAGCCAGAAAGAAATAAAAAATAAAGAAGAAACAAGAAAAGCACTCAATAAAGAAAAGCAAAGAAGAGCCATAAAGCAAGAACTCAATACCGAAATCCCCTCACGACAGATAAAAGACCACTACCATGACCTGTAATTCCAAGATTCACGTCACTTGCTTCCGTTCCCTGACCACCGTTCTTTTCCTCCTTCTTTTCCCCCTCCTTTCTCTTCCGTCCACAATCTTGCTTTTGCTTTATCCCTTGTTTCGCCGTTGCAGTCCCCCCATTTCTTTTTTTTTTTTTTTTTGGTCTTTTCGAGACAGGGTCTCCTTGTAGCCCCAGCTGTCCTGGAACTCACTCTGTAGACCAGGCTGGCCTTGAACTCACAAAGATCCGCCTGCCTCTGCCTCCCAAGTGCTAGGATTAAAGGTGTGCACCACCACGACTGGCTTCGGCTAACCACATTTAATCAGAAGAAGGTATTGTGAGCCCTGGCTCTGTGCACTTCAGCAGCTATGACCTCCAGGCACCCAGAGAGGATGTACTTTGAAGGCCTGGTTTCCTGGAAAATGCAATGAAAGCCTCCAAGTTTGGGCTAATAAAATCCTCACTAAAAACTCTCTCCGTGACCTCATCTGCAGTGCTGGAGAGTGGTTCAAAAGCCTGTGTAAAGCCTTTCTCAGAACCATTTTGTTTAGCAGGGAAAGGGTGCTTTTCCGGTTCAAACCACGGGCCAGCGGTAAGGAAGCCCAACTGCAATGGGGTTCTGATGATCCGCTTCTCCCATGAAACACTTAAGATGGGGAGGACTGAGGTCAGGACCACCCCTGCGGATAATGGATGATAATCGCCACCATAGGCAAGAGATCTTTGTCCAATTAAACTCTTCCTTGCCTCTGAGAAGTCTTGCCCAGATGAGTGCTCCAGAACCAAATGAGTCTCAGAGCTGTGTGAGAGAGAATTGCAAAAGGAAAACAACCTCGCCGAAGTGAGCTTTGGCTTGCTGAAGGAAATCACACGTGAGACAACTGCGGTAGGGAGACCTGAGGTGCAGGAGAGTGAGTCTGACTTAAGACAGGCACATGTATGTACCCAGAGGCACCCCTGAAGGCCCAGGGGCTGCTACGCACAGCTGGAGCACCCCTGCCTCAGCTCAGTCGTTACAGAGTCTAAATCATGACTACGTACAAGAAAGTGCTAATGAATACTGTTACTATCAACATCCCAGAGAAGGACAAAAATAAGTACCCAGAGGATGTTATGAAGCACGGTGGAAATCTAGAAGGCTGGGCTGTAGGTAGCCAGAGTACTGGCCCAGCTCTGGCCAAGAGTCTAGCCAAGCACCCCCATGAGCCAGGAAGCCTATAGGTAGATGTGATGTGTCTTTGAACCCTATCTGTCTTTCTGTCATATTGACTCTACCCTCTAAGCCCCAAACCCCCAGCACCAGCACACAAGTTCCCTTCTGAGCCTCTCTTCTTCTGAGACTCCATGCCCTGAAGATTTTCCCCTCTTCTGTCCAAATGTATGCTCAAGAGTTGTGTTTTTCCCAGAACCTGGTTATCTGACAACAAGCTTTTCTTTTTCTTTTTTTTTTTTTTTTTTTTTTTTTTTGTCTTTTCGAGTCAGGGTCTCCCTGTGGCCCCAGCTGTCCTGGAACTCACTCTGTAGACCAGGCTGGCCTTGAACTCACAAAGATCTGCCTGCTTCTGCCTCCTGAGTGCTAGGATTAAAGGCGTGGGCCACCACACCCAGCTAGTAAGCTTTCTGATCCACCAACCTGTGTTAATGGGTGACAATGAGGAGAACTTACCAGTCTGATCCTTGCATATTGAAAGGGTCTTCCAGATCAATCCCTTCACCAAAAATTGTGGCTTAAATGCTGACATTGTAAATCCCTACCCAGAATAACAAGAGGAAAAACAGGCACCACTCCACACAGTGTGCAGAATACACAAGTCTGAATATCACTGAGCCCCATTTCCTCGTGGAAGTAAAAAAAAAAAAAATCTTGTAAAACCTCATTAAAGCTTCATGTACTAGGAAGGTAGAGGCAAATGAGATGAAGTAATGACCCTTCCCATCTGCTACCATCCAAGTCTAGCCTGCCAACTTGTGTCTACATTAGAAAGAATGGGATCCCCCACTGAGGAGCTCAAATCTAGCCCAGGGCAGGATACACATGACTGCTTTAATTCTTTCAAGCTAGGAAAGAGCAGGAGTTTGGCCACTGGTGATTCCATTATTCTGAAATTACTTTTCTCAATACATAGATGTCTATGTCTCCTCCTCTTCCTCTTCCTCCCCCTCCTCCACCTCCTCCTCTTTTTCCTCTTCCTTCTTCTCTGGCTTTTGGTTCTGGAAAAATGAATGTCCTGTGTCTCTTGGTAGTTAACTTGATAAGAAAAGGACATTTCTCCATAATACTGACTCAGAAGCTAGACTGTAAAAATTTTAAAACATTGGAGAAGCATCTTGGATTCAATGAGATCACAGCTGGAGCAGTGGTTGTATAAGGTACCATGAGTCATGTTTACCAGCAACAAAAAGGAAGTTAGTGTGAAGAAGACGGGTACATGGGTAAGTTAGTGGGTGAATGAGTGGGTGGAAGGTGAAGAGAAGAAATGGAACATGTCCCCTACCATCAAGACAAATTCTTCCTGAATATCAAAATTACCTACAACAAAAAGATCCCCTGATTTCTTTCTCTCCCATACTAAATCAGATTCTACCAGAGCAACATTGGTAAGGAAACTGTGAGACCGAGGGCTGAAGATCCAGCTCAGTGGTAGAGTGCTTGACTACCTTGTCCAAGGCCTACACCACACAGAAAGACATAGACACAGACACAGACACAGACACACACACTCTCTCTCTCTCTCTCACACACACACACACACACACACACACACATGCACACACACATGCTGAGAACTAGTTTGATTAATAGTTTCTCTCAGACTGGAGAGATGGCCTAGCAGTTAAGAGCACCAGCTGCTCTTGCAGAGGACCCGGGTTCGATCTCCAGCACCCACATGGCAGCTGAGAACCGTCTGAAACTCCAGTTCCAGGGGAATCCAACACCCTCTTCTGACCTCCACGGCATTGCACGACACAGGTGCACAAACCTACATGCAGACAGTACAT
>VZQC01012928.1:196050-208543 GCA_009823505.1 Rhizomys pruinosus
CACACACACACACACACACACATGCACACACACATGCTGAGAACTAGTTTGATTAATAGTTTCTCTCAGACTGGAGAGATGGCCTAGCAGTTAAGAGCACCAGCTGCTCTTGCAGAGGACCCGGGTTCGATCTCCAGCACCCACATGGCAGCTGAGAACCGTCTGAAACTCCAGTTCCAGGGGAATCCAACACCCTCTTCTGACCTCCACGGCATTGCACGACACAGGTGCACAAACCTACATGCAGACAGTACATTCATACACATAAAAAATAAAAATTAAATAAAAAAAGTTTCTCTCTTCTACTTTCACATGTTTAGAATAATTAATAATTGTTCCATGACTATTAATAAAAACCAAAATCTGTTCCTTTTGCCTGGAGAAGGCAATCCCTGAGGAACGTGTGGGAGGAAGCAGAGTGAACAGGAAGAATAGCCCTGGATGGCCAATAGAAGGAAAAGGAAAGTAGAAGTGAGCACTTGCCTCATTCTGAACCCATGCAGCCTTCTATGAGACACAGGACCAAACTATTCCCCAAATAGGGATGAGGTGTACATTGTAAATGGTTAGAAACTAGGCTTTCCAGAACACGTTCTGTGTTCTCCCACCATTTCTTGCACTCGTTCTGTCTAACAGGGTCAGTAGAATATGAAAGGACAAAAGAAATGAGAAAAAAAGTGTGTGTGTATGTCTGTGTGTGTATGTGTACATGTGTGTGCATGTCTGCACTCACACGTATTCCTGTGTGTGCATGTTCATCTGCATGTTAAGCATGTGAGGAGACCAGAGGTTAATCTCAGATGTCACTCAGGAACTGCCCATCTTGGTTTCTGAGATAGAGTCACTGGAACCTAGGCTCAGCAATTAGCCCAGACTGACTGGCCAGGAGGCCTCTGGGCATCTTCCTGTCTCCACCTGCCCAGTGGGAGGATTACAAGCTCATACTGCCATGCCGGGCTTCTCACATGGGTGCTGGAGAACAAAGTCAAGTTTTTACGTTTGAACAGGAAGCATTTTACCAACTTGGTTATCTCCCCAGCCTGAAGGAAAAATATTTTAATCACATATGCATACATGCTGAACTTAGAATGCTGAAAACTGGATTGAATACTCCCACTTCCCCAGAGTGCTTGATGATCTCCTGTGTTCTGGGCCCACTCTGCAGAATAGGGTGCCCCATTAAGTCCTGCATTGCTAGGGGTTTCAAGATTGCTCCTTGAAATGTCTCTTTTCAAGAGTCTGAATAAATCATTTCTTCTTCATTTCCCATGCTTAGCGGGTGGAACATCTTACTACTAAATGACTGTGCTTTCCCAGCTCTAGGCTGTTATCTCTAGAAAGAAAACCTGAGAAAACCTTTGCCTTACAAGAGCACCGCCTAGTGTCCATATGCTGAACTTCATGCATTATGGTTCTTCAATGAGTTAAAGACACAGAGGACCTTGCTCCACGAAATAGTAACTTACATATGTAGACATGGTTTTCCGACTAGAATTATATTCCATTGATTTATCTTATTGTTTTGAATTTTTATACACTTTTAAACAGTCTTTGAGGAATTATCAAATTCATACTTCAAATTTTTTATTTTATTTTTTTTTATTTATTTATGTGTATGAATGTACTGTCTGCATGTAGGTTTGTGCACCCATGTCGTGCAATGCCGCGGAGGTCAGAAGAGAGCGTCGGATTCCCCTGGAACTGGAGTTCTCCTGGAATTGGAGTTACAGACGGTTCTCAGCCCATGTGGGTGCTGGGGATCGAACCCGGGTCCTCTGCAAGAGCACTCGGCGCTCTTAACCACTAGGCCATCTCTCCAGCCCCCAAATTCATACTTCAAAATTCACACAACGGACAACTGGATGACACTTGTTGCCAATCCTGACAACCTAGGTTCAACCCCCTGGTCCTTCATGGTAGCTTGAGAAAAGACACTATCTGAAAGTTGTCCTGACTTCCACACATGGCACACATGCCTACACATACATACACACACATAATCAGTCAATAAATAAATATATAGAATTTAAACAGATAATAGTCAAACAATTAGTTAAAATTGTGTATTTACTAGAAAAATATTTCTCTAAGCTTGGTATGGTGGCTTATACTTATAATCTCAGCATTTGAAAAGCTGATCCAAGAGGATTTCACCAAGTTCAAGGTCAACCTGGGCTACACAGTGAGTTCCAGACCAGCCTCAGCTTCCAGAGAGTGAGAATGTATCTTTTGGGGGGAGAAAGGAGTAAAAAGGCAGTTAAGATTGATTGGAATGTTATGTATGAAATGCACAAAATTCAATAATAATAATAATAATAATAATTCCAAAAAAATTTAAGTTGTAAACAAACTTTTGGTATCTATCATTAAAATGTTTGTGAACACTGGGGGGAAAAAAGAGTTTCTAACAAAATACAAACAGAATTTTCTATTTGTATTGATTCATGCTGCACTTTCACTGTAAGAAACAGTGGTAGACACTAAAGGTCAGGCTCAGTTCTCTAGAGAAAGACTTGTAGATCTACCACCAAAAGTAGAGCACATATGAATAAGGTTAATAATGAAACTAGAAAAATATACCAGAAAATCTAGTTCATTTCCTAGTTTGCCAAGCAACTTTGGACAAGGGATGGAATTTATAAGCCCTAGTTTTCTTACCTAAAAAATCAACAAAACTGATACCTTATAGAATATGTGACATCATCACAGGATGAGTAGAACATAGTTAGCCTACTGCCCGATAGATATAACAGGGACTCAGTAAGTGTTATGGAATGTTGCTGTGGGTTATTAACATGTTGGAGGCACTGTGCTAAGCATTAACATACAGTACCTGACCTCCTGGAGCTTAGTCTAATGGGGCATGTAGACAAGTCAAAAGTCAATTACAATTTTTTAAACCCAATTACTCATGGCAATTATCCATGGTGTTATGCAAACACCTAGACAGGCTACCAAGCCTGATTCCCTGAGCTACAGAGCATACAGTAGACTTTAGATCTGTTTGCAACANAGCCCTAGTTTTCTTACCTATAAAATCAGCAAAACTGATACCTTATAGAATATGTGACATCATCACAGGATGAGTAGAACATAGTTAGCCTACTGCCCGATAGATATAACAGGGACTCAGTAAGTGTTATAGAATGTTGCTGTGGGTTATTAACATGTTGGAGGCACTGTGCTAAGCATTAACATACAGTACCTGACCTCCTGGAGCTTAGTCTAATGGGGCATGTAGACAAGTCAAAAGTCAATTACAATTTTTTAAACCCAATTACTCATGGCAATTATCCATGGTGTTATGCAAACACCTAGACAGGCTACCAAGCCTGATTCCCTGAACTACAGAGCATACAGTAGACTTTAGATCTGTTTGCAACATTCTCTACACCCAATCCCCTGGGTCACTGCCCCCTCCCCCTGTCATTATACAGCCTGGGAGGGTGATTTGCTGTGTCAGAAGTACTCAGTAGTACACTGTTAGAAAACAGTGAAAGCAAAGATGTCTGAAAAACAAAGCTGATGAAAGACAAAAGCTCCACTTAAAATGTCTTTCCCAGATTCAATACTTAGAGTTCCCAAATATGGGGTGGGGGTGACAGGATACCTAAGAACCACAAAACCAGAGCCTCAATGACTTTTCTTAATAATCAATCAGTGGGATCAAGAGATGGCTCAGCAGTTAAGAGTGCCGACTAGTCTTGAAGAGGACCAGGGTTGGATTCCCAGCACCCACTTGGCAGCTAAGAACTATCTTTAAGCAGGACGTGGTAGCATACACTTTTAATCCTAGTACTCGGGAGGCAGAGGCAGGTGGATCTCTGTGAGTTCAAGGCCAGCCTGGTCTACAGAGTGAGTTGCAGGCCATTTGGGGCTATAGGGATACCCTATCTCAATAATAATAATAATAATAATAATAATAATAATAATCGATCAGATTTCATTTCTTAACTAAAAGTTGGGGCTAGAAAGAAGGCTCAGCAGTCAAGATCATCAGCTACTCTTGCAGAGGACCTGGGTTCAATTCCCAGCACTCACATGGTGGCTACCAACCAGCCTAACTCCAGTTCCAGGGGATCTGACACCCTCTTCTGACCTCTATGGGCATTGCACAACACCGGTGCACTTTCATATATTCAGGCAATATACTCATGCACATAAAATAAAAAATAACAAATAAAGTACTAAAAAAATAACTAAATCGCCAGGCCTGGTGGTGCACACCTTTAATCCCAGCACTGGGGAGGCAGAGACAGGTGGGAGGATCTCTGTGAGTTCAAGACCGGCTTGCTCTACATAGCTGGAGCTACAGGGAGACCCTGACTGAAAAAGAAAAAATAATAACTAAAATCAACAAATAATAATTAAAATCAACAAAGATGCCACAACAAACAGTGGCAGGCAAGAGTTGGGAATGGAAAGGAGAAGAAGGTAGATAAATGTGTTCATAAAAGTACAACAGCCCAACGTGAAACTGCCTTGGTGGCTACATGAACCTACACATGTGCTAAAATTTCATTAACTGGAATTAGATGGTGGTAATGGTTTCAAAACTATGAAACACTGAAAACCACTAAATTGTACATTTTAAATAGTTAAAGGGGTGAAAATGCTTGGAACTAGATACATAGCCACAGATGAGCACAGCGGGAGCACAGCTGGGGAATCTGAATGAGAGACTGAGTCAGTGCCCACACCACTGTGGGGTGCTGTGCACTGCGATCAGGACCTTGGAGAGGAACCGGACAAAGTGCTCTCTGAGATTGCGCTCTGTTGTTCCTTGCACCTGTGCAGTTATTTCAATACAAAGTTCAATGTGTTTTTTTTTTTACAAAAGTTGTTTTTCAAGAGGAACAGTTTTGTTATATAATTTTATAATTGCATTGGAAAATATTGGGGAAAGAAATGCTTTTGTTTCATCAAACAAAAATATTTCCTAAATATGAAGTTTTCCCTCTCCAGTTCAAAATGTCATCATCTTCTACATGGTCAGCAGTCTTTACTAGGGACCTATAAAATCAGGAAGTTTCTAATGACCTTGACTGGGAAAACTGAACTACTTTTTATTATTCTTATTTATATTTTATACCCAAGATTCACTTATTTTAAAGATCTAGAAATGAAGACAAAAAGACATAAGAACTGCTTATGAAGGTGGCTCTTTCCATCAATTTTCCTGTAGAGCAAGAGAGCAGCTTTCATTCAAGTTCTTCAACCACACTACTGAGTTCAAGCAGGGCACCACCCATGAGCAAATTTGCATATGTGGCAGTGAACTGTCACTGTACCTGGAGTCCTAATTCTAAGAGGTTCCTATTTTTCTCTGCACTGTCTTCTCTTCTGTGTCCCCTTTTACCTTCCTGGAGTCACAAATCACTATAATCAAAGACAGTACTTTGACCCCTTGTACAGGCTTCCTGACACTGACCCTGTGCTGCAACCCAACACCCCTGATTTATGTAGTGCCCCTCATTTATGTATGCCTCCTCATTCTAGGGAGACTCTGTGTGTATGTGTGTGTGTGTATTTTAATAAACACATACCTTCAAAGTATCCCCCTAGTGTGCCTACAAGATGTTCTAACAAGGCTGTCTCTTGATGCACAAAACACTTTGGAGATTCTTTTGGGGAGGACCTTTAGGTACAATTTTACTTGGAAAATTACAACACTAGTACAAGTCAAGCCTTACACATTTAACATTTGCTTGTTGAAAGCAATCAGTAATATCAAAATTGAGCATGTTTTACTTTTTTCCTCACAAGAACACAAAAATTATGAAGGGGAACTTAAACAGAAAATTTTTAAAATGTGACACAATTTTTCTCTTAGTAGACCTTGGGTAGTGATGGCAGAAGTTTCCATCTTTTGTTTCTAGTATCTGCTTCTGCCTCCCCCTCTATCAGATCGGCTTCCTCCACGGCCATCACCTCTCGGTGCTCCACGGCTTGAACTGCTGTAGGAATCACGTGGAGGAGGGTACCCTCTTTCCATAGAAGGGGGAAGCCCTCGTTCTTGTCTGCCAACTCGATCACGGCCACTTGAGTAGAGATCACGTCGGCTGCTGGAGTAACTGTCTCGACTTCCACCATATCCATCCTGCGAGCTGCTGTAATCATCAGTGACTGCTTCCACCATAGGATGGTGGTGGCCCTCGTGTGGGTGGAGCACTATGTGAGTTACCGTAACTCTCGTAGGAATCTGCAGGAACCTCCACTTGGATGATCTGAATAGTCACGATCCCGACCACAGCCATCTCAATCACCACAGCCTCTTGATGGATAGTCATCGCGTGACCTGGAATGACCGTAATCGCGTTAAGTGTAATCTCTTGGTGGTGGTGCATAATCTCTGGTATCACGAGAGCTTGGGTAATCTCTGCTTGAATAGCTGTCTTTCGTCGAATATCCATCATCTCTTGGGGAACAAATAGACACCATTTAGGGACAAATAGAGAAGGCAGGGGTCCTCTTCATGGTGGGCCTCCATAACTATCTCTTCCGCCTGATACGGGAGGTCTTCCTCCCATTCCGCTGCTGCTGGGAACTGGTCCTGAAGGTGTTGGATCTTTTAGGAGGAGGACCCCCCCACTTCCTGGTAGTGGGCCTCTTTTTACTGGAAGCGGCCCCCTGGAAGAACTCATGTTAAAGTTCATGGAGTAGCCACCATCATCCATGTAACCTCCGTGTGAGGGAGGGGACCCCCTAGCTCCCCCGCTTCCTCCTCAGAGACCTCTAGGAGCACCTCTGCTTCTTAGAGGTGGAGGTGGTCGACCACTCTCAAAGGACGGCTTGGTGGCTTGCTCCACCTTGATGGCCTTTCCATCCAAGAACTTTCCGTTCATATCTCTGGCTGCATCTTTAGCATCTGCTGGGCTTTCGAAAGTGACAAACACAAATCCTCTTGATATCTGTTGGTTTCCCGGTCCTTCATCAAAAGTATTTCTACTATTCGTCCATACTTGCCAAATACTGCTTCAAGGGCTTTCTCATTTGTTTCTGTCTTGAGCCCACCATTGAAGAGCTTCCCTGGGCGATCTGCTTCAACTATCTTTTCTTTTTTTTTTTTTTTTTTTTTTTTTTTTTTATGTCTTTTCGCAGACAGGGTCTCCCTTAGCCCCAGCTTCCATGGAACTCACTCTGTAGACCAGGCTGGCCTTGAACTCACAAAGATTGCCTGCCTCTGCCTCCCAAGTGCTAGGATTAGGCGTGAGCCACCACGCCCGGCTTCAACCATCTTTTCTTCCAGCGGATGAATCGGAAAGGAATGAAGATCCCAAGCTCCTACGCGCTCGCCAACTGGGGCTTCCAAGTATCTCAGCACCGGTGACAGCTGCTGGGTCTCAGAACAGAACAGAAAAGCTGCTAAGACTACTGCACACGAGCACCCCTGGGGCTAACGCTTCCCCTGAGATTCTTTCTTAAAATTGTACTTTGTCTATCATAAGAATACAAATTTTTCATATGCCAGGCGTGGTGTTGCATGCCTTTATTCCCAGCAATCGGGAGGCAGAGGCAGGCAGATCTCTGTCAAGGCCAGCCTGTTCTATATATCGAACTCTAAGCCAGCTGGGACTAAAGGGAGACCCTGTCTCAAAAAGACAAAAAAAAAAAAAAAAGAATACAATTCTTTTTCCTTTAAAGAATTTCATGACTGAGAACAGTTAAACAGAATTGATAAAGTGGGTAAATAATGTGAACAAACTACTTTTTCATCCAAATGACCATAAAGCAATGATTTTTAAATGCTGGATTTAAAGACTGGATTTTTTTTTTTTTTCCGTATGTGTATGAATGTACTGTCTGCATGCAAGTTTGTGCACCCTTGTCGTGCAATGCCGCGGAGGTCAGAAGAGGGTGTCAGATTCCCCTGGAACTGGAGTTCTCCTGGAATTGGAGCTTCGGACGGTTCTCGGCCGCCATGTGGGTGCTGGGGATCGAACCCGGGTCCTCTGTAAGAGCGGTCGGCTCTCTTAACCACTAGGCCATCTCTCCAGCCCCTAAAGACTGGATTTTTAAATGCATTTAGTTCATGCTAGTTCTGAAAGTACACTCTATGTTTAGGCAACAACAGAGTAGAATAAATGTGTACTAGCCATTCCCTGAGGATCTCTCTAGAAAACAAGCATTCTGATCATTTCTAGCATATGCAAACATCAAGGATACAGGCCATAGAAACAGGGAGCCAGGACCAGCACTTGCATCCTCAGTCCCATGTCAAAGTAATGTTTGTCGGGCCCACAAGGACCACATAACTTTTGGAAGAGTAAGACATACAGTAGGATTGCCCCCCTCCAAAAACCTGTTTCTACAAATTGCAAATAACTATAAATAATGTAGATAATGATATAAATTTCTATGCACTGTGGGAGAAAATGAAACAAGGGTCACGAGCACCATAAGCTTCATCTTTAGCTGAAAAGTACTGTTCACAACCACTCGCTTGTGCTGACTGACTGTGCATGCTGCAGAGGCCTAACACAGATCTGACAAGATGGCGGGGCTGCCCCCCGCAGGATCATCAAGGAACCCAGCCTTTGCTGGCAGACCCATTTTCTGGCATTAAAGCAGAACCAGATGAGAGCAAAGCCTGTTGTTTTCACGTGGGCATTGTTGGCCTCTGGGATTCCCCCTTTGACAGAGGGGCTTTTTTTTTTTTAATCTTTTCGAGACAGGGTTCCCCTGTAGCCCCAGCCATCCTGGAACTCTGTAGACCAGGCTGGCCTTGAATTCAGAGAGATCCACTTGCCTCTGCCTCCCAAGTGCTGGGATTAAAGGCATGTGCCACCACACCCGGACTGACAGAGGGACTTTTTTACACTTTGAACTATTCCTTCCAGACCCAATGGCAGCACATTTCATGACCAAAATGTATCACCCTAATGTAGAGAAGCTGGAAAGAACATACTTAGATATTTTGAAAGAAAAGGGGTCCCTAGCACTGCAGATCTGCACAATTCTGCTACCAATCCGGGCTTTGTTAAGTGCTCCTAATCCAAATGATCCCTTAGCAAATGATGTAGCTGAGCAGTGGAAGACAAACAAAGCCCAGGCCATGGAAACAGCGAGAGCGTGAACTAGGCTATTCCCTACAAATAATACTTAAATCAGTCTGATCAGGTGCGCATCACTTCTGTTCTGCCAAGACTTCTTCCTTTTTGTTTACATTTAATGGACACTGTTTAGAAACACTGCAGAATAAAAGCCCAGGCATCTTCATCTTTGGTGATTAAATGCACATTAGAAAATAAAATAAAATAAAACAAAACAAAACTTGAGCTGGAGAGATGGCTTGGCAGTTAAGAGCACTGACTGCTCTTGCAGAGGACCCAGGTTTGATTCCCAGCGCCCACATGGCAGCTAACAACTATGCATAACTCTGGTTCCAGGGACATTTGTCACCCTGTTCTGACCTCCTCAGACATTGCATGACACAGGTGCACTTACGTCCCTATAGACAACACACTTATACACATAAAAATAAAAATAAATAAAATATTTTTTAGGTTTTTAAAGAAAAAAACTGTTGCTCATGCTGTCTACACCTGAGTAGAATATTTGCTTGAAATTTTAGAAACTTAAGTTTAGAAATATTGGCTCCACGGTAAAGTGGTTACAAAGTCCTGGGTTTGACTCCACCCCCATCCCCACCAGTGCATAAACTGGGCATGTTAGTCCAAGCCTATAATCTCAGCACTGGTGGAGGCAGGAAGATCAGGCATTCAAGGCCATCCCCAGCTAGATGTCAAGTTCAAAACCAGCCTGGGATGCTTGAGACACTGTCCCAAATAAAAATAAATGAATAAATAAAAACTTTTTTAAATCAGGCTTTTCACTTCACCAATCTTAGTCACTTTTAAGGTACATGTAAGTTTCATGGCACAGAAACAGATGTTCAATAAACATTACCAGTAAGATTTCTATCACTCCGGCTTAGGATCAGGCTCTGGGGAGACCTGATATCTGTTCTTAAAAGAAACTGAATGCCTAGAATAAAAAAATTACTAAATCCTAAGAGGTGAGTCTAAGAAATTCATGTATAGCTTCCTACAACTGGATTCACATGAAGCTGATCATATTAGTTCACAGTTCTCACAGATGAGAAAGTGATGGAGGATTAGCAGTTTTGATGTTCTCTGCAGATCACAAAAAGGACTATGGCAAAACACACAAATATAGTACAGAGTACTCAGTCTCTAACTGGCCTTTTTCAAAAAATAATAATAATAATTCTCAACTAGTAAACTGCAAAGCTTACCAAATCTGATGCAATGGTTATCCCCCTAAACGTAAAACATGTGTGGTAGTTTGAATGAGACTCTCCCCATAGACTCCAAGTTTTTTTAATACTCGGTCAGTTGGTGGCAATGTTTTAAGAAGGCTGTAGAGCCTTCAAGAGGTATGGCCTTGCTGGAGGAAGTTCACTAACAGCAGGTTTTGAGAGTTCATAGCCCTGTCCCATTTCCAGAGCTTCCCGTGCATGTCTGAAGATGGGAGCTTGCAGCTATCTGGCCAGTGGACTCTGCAGCCATGTCTGAAGATGGGAGCTTGCAGCTATCTGGCCAGTGGACTCTGCAGCCATGTCTGAAGATGGGAGCTTGCAGCTATCTGGCCGGTGGCCTCTGCAGCCATGCCGCCCTCTCATGAGGGATTCTTATCCTGCTGAAACTGCGAGCCAAATCATTTCTTCCTTCTATAAACTCCCTTGGTCATGGTTTCTTATCACAGCAACAGAGAAGTAACTAGTACAATGTGAAAACAAGACCCCCAACTGCAATCTCCCATTAAAACCTCCAGGACAACTTGTGCTCTTAACTACTCAGTTTTTCTACTCAGTTATATGTGCCCCATTCCAATCCCTGACTCAGCCTCACATAGAGAATAGCCTGGACCTTGGAGAATCCCTGACCCAGGTCAGCTGAGTAGAGACTTTTGCATCAACTTCAGCCATTTAAATCCTTTAGATACCTTGAGATTTCATCACACAACATAGGAATGTCCACCTTTACTGTGCAGTTTTCTTGCAGTAGCAGACATGAATGATGTAAGAACTACAGAGGGAGAGCTTCAAATAGTGATAACCCTATCCAGCCACTTAGTCATTGTGGTTATTACCTGTTGTCCAAGGTAAAACACCACTGTCTCATAGATCACAGTCAGAGAGCAGCCGATGTTCATGTACCATTCTCAAGTGTTCTCACTCAACAGAAACCGTGTGCAGAATATAGCTATGCAATAGCTGGCTGTAATAATGCAAAGGGGTTACACCTGGGAAGATGCAGCCTTCCTCAAAAGGTGATACATCCGTACTCTGTCATGAGTAGAGCAGTATTAGCCACACAGTTAACATAGCCCAGGGCAAGGCCTTAAGTGACTTTCCTGGGATGGAAGAAAGATGGAGAACGTAGGCAAGAGCTACACAAAGCGAGAAGCTGGATGCTTTTTGTTAACATACTAATAACTTTCACTGCCTTTGTGGTTCCTGCTTCAAAAGGGTACAACGAAGGGGAAACTCTCCAGACCTTGAGCCAAGTTGATTAATTCAAATTTAAATGCTAATTGGATACAGGAAAGTTACTTCCTAGGTCCTTTGTGACTCAAAGTTGGGAATCTAAGTATACCCGTAACCTGTTGTGAATGTCAGAACCCAGCCTTGTTTAGAGTTGACAGCCTAATTAAAGAAGGCCCAGGAGACCAAAGCCAATAACCCTTGTTAAATTACACCATTTCCCCCCAAACCCTTATCAACAGCAAACACATAGGCAAATCTCAGGAGTGGGTAAATCATATTTCCAGAGGCTTTCACCTAGACATGACAGACCTCAAGAAAACCCTAAACCAAGTCTCCCCACCCCCAACCCCCAGCCCACACAGCACTGAACTATTGGTTACTGTGCTAAGCTAGGACCAGAATCCTGAGTGCTGTCGGTGGTTTTAGGGTACAGAGTCTTGAGGTATCCATATTTCACTCCATAGATGAACGGCAAGAACTTCACAACTAGGATGAGGTTTCTGAGATACTCTGCCATCAGCGCTTTGCTGTCCCTAAATCCAAAGCAAAAGCTCAGTTCTGAGGTTGAAGAGAGAATACAGTACATTCTCATGCCAGCAAGATGGCTGGGTCACCTGAGTTCCAGGACCAGTGTCCTGGAGGAAGAGATCAGACTACCAAAAATACAGTACATTTCTCTTTGAGAATGCCACAGTAAGGCCTCAGTTCACCTCTGCCATTTCATGCTAACTGTTGCTTTATTTAAAGTGCAAGAAACGGGGGCTGGAGGGATGGCCTAGCGGTTAAGAGTGCCGAACGCTCTTGCAGAGGACCCGGGTTCGATCCCCAGCACCCACATGGCGGCTGAGAACCGTCTGTGACTCCAGTTCCAGGAGAACTCCAGTTCCAGGGGAATCCGAGACCCTCTTCTGACCTCCGCGGCATCGCACGACACGGGTGCGCAGACCTGCATGCAGACAATACATTCATACACATAAAAAA
>VZQC01012928.1:209468-230161 GCA_009823505.1 Rhizomys pruinosus
AAAAAAAAAAAAAAAAAAAAAAAAGAAAGAGAGAAGAAACCAGAAGTTGCAGATGGAGACATGCGTAAACCTGGCAGAGATGGCAAGGCCTCATGCAGATGGAAGACAGGATGGGGTAAAAGCCCCATGGTTCTCCAACCCAAGTGTAGAGACATGGTGACTTTTTCTTTTTTTATATAGATATTTTATTTGTGTTATTTATATATAGGCTTAATTATGGCATTTTCATACATGTAAATAAGGTATCTTGTTCATATTCATTCCCACTACCCTCTGGTATCCCTCTTCTCTTCCTAAATAATCCCTTTTCTTATTTTCATCTCTTTTTTTATAACCCAATGAGTTTTATTAAGGCTGCCTACAGGATCATGGACAAGGGTCTGTTTACATAAGCATGAGCATATTTTTTTAATTTCATGTGTTTGAGTGTTTTGCACTAAGGTTGTACAGTGTCTGTGGATGTCAGAAGAAGGCATCAGATCCCCTGGAACTGGAGTTACAGGCAGTTGTTAACCACCATGAGGATACTGGGAATTGAACCTGGGTCCTCTAGAAGAACAGTAGTGCTCCTAACCACTGAGCCATTTCTCCAACCCAAGTATGAGCATGTCTAAACCTAGCCCTCTTGATCAAACTGAGGGAGTCCAGACTTAGGACACAGCACAGCACCAAAGGAAGGCCTGAAGGGAATATAAGTAGAACCAGACAGCAGTCTTGGGAACATGACAGCAAAAAACGGAATGCTAAATAAAAGTAAAGCTCTTATAGCAAAAGACATCAAGTACACTGCTTTTATTCCCAAAATTCTAGTAAGAAACCATATTTAAGAGAAGCTCCTGGGACTGGGCATGATGGCACACACTTTTAATCCCAACACTCAGGAGGTGGATCTCTGTGAGACAGAGCCCAGCCTGCTCTACATAGCAAGTTCCAGGGAGATCCTGTCTTAAATCCAAAACTGGGTCTGGAGAGTTGGCTCAGCAGTTAAGAGTGCCGACTGCTCTTGCAGAGGACCCAGGTTCGATTCCCAGCACCCACATGGCGACTAAGAGCCGTCTTTAACTCCAGTTTCAGGGGAATCTGACACCCTCTTCTGACCTCCGAGGCATTGCACCACAAGGGTGCACCAACCTACATGCAGACAGTACACTCATACACATAAAAAATATAAAAATAAATAAAAAACCCAAAACCAACCAGCCACCCTCCAATTAACTAAATCCTTATACTATCTTAATGAAGACAGTTTTATCATTATCCTAATTTACAGATTTGGAGAAACTGAGGCAGCACAATGAAGTAACTTGCCCAAGATCATATGACCAGTAAGTAGTGGNATGAATGTCCTGTGTCTCTTGGTAGTTAACTTGGTAAGAAAAGGACATTTCTCCATAACACTGACTCAGAAGCTAGACTGTAAAAATTTTGAAACATTGGAGAAGCATCTTGGATTCAATGAGATCACAGCTGGAGTAGTGGTTGTATAAGGTACCATGAGTCATGTTTACCAGCAACAAAAAGGAAGTTAGTGTGAAGAGACGGGTAAAATGGGTGAGTTAGTGGGATGAATAGGTGGGTGGAAAGGTGAAGGATGAATGGAACATGGTCCCCTACCCAGAGCAATTCTTCCGTGATATCAAAAATTACTACACAAAAAGATCGCCCTGATTCTTTGCTTTGCTCTCCCAACAGTCAGATTCTACCAGAGCAACTTTGTAAGGAATGAGACCGGGGCCTGAAGATCAGCGCAGTGGTAGAGTGCTTGCTCCTTGTCCAAGGCCTACACCACACAGAAAGACATAGCAACATACCAAGACACAGACACACAACACACTCTCTCTATCTCACTCTCACACTCACACAAACCCCACACACACACACACATGCCACAACACATGCTGAACTAGTTTGATTAGATAGTTTCTCTCAGACTGGGAGATGGCCTAGCAGTTAGAGCACCAGCTGCGCTTGACAGAGGACCCCCTGTTCGTCCCAGCCCCCATGGCAGCTGAGAACCGTCATAACTCCAGTTCCAGGGGAATCTCCAACACCCTCTTCTGACCTCCACGCAGTTGCAACGACACAGTGCTCACAAACCTACATGTAGACAGTACTTCATACACATAAAGAATAAAAATTGGAAATAAAAAAAGTGTTCTTTTGCGTCAATCGTTCTACTATTGCACATGTTTAGAATAATTAAACTATTGTTCCATGACTATTTAATATAAAACCAAAATCTGTTCCTTTTGCCTGGAGAAGGCAATCCCTGAGGAACGTGTGGGAGGAAGCAGAGTGAACATGAAGAATAGCCCTGGATAGGCGCAATATAAGGAAAAGGAAAGTATAATGAGCAACTTGCCTCATTCTGAACCCATGCAGCCTTCTATGAGACACAGGACCAAACTATTCCCCAAATAGGGATGAGGTGTACATTGTAAATGGTTAGAAACTAGGCTTTCCAGAACACGTTCTGTGTTCTCCCACCATTTATTGCGTCGTCCTCTGTCTACAGGGTCAGTAGCATATAAGACAGGACAAAACAAATGAGAAAAAAAAGGTGTGTGTGTAATGTCTGTGTGTGTAAATGTGTACTGTTGTGCGATGTTGCAACTCACACGTATCCTGTGTGTCATGTCATCGGCAATGTTAATCATGTGGGAACCAAGGTTAATTCAGATGTCACTCAGGACGGCCCATCTTGGTATTTCTCTGATATAGAGTCACTGACCTAGGCTACAGCAAAATATAGCACAGACTGACTGGCCAGAGGGCATCTGGGCACTTCCTGTCTCACCTGCCCGTGGGAGGATACAACTCATACTGCCATGCCGGGCCTTCTTACATGTTGATGGAGAAACAAAAGGTCCAAGTTTTTACGTATGAACAGGAAGCATTTACAACCAGACTTGGTTATCTCCCCAGCCTGAAGGAAAAATATTTTAAGCACATATGCATACATGCTGAACTTAGAATGCTGAAAACTGGATTGAATACTCCCACTTCCCCAGAGTGCTTGATGATCTCCTGTGTTCTGGGCCCACTCTGCAGAATAGGGTGCCCCATTAAGTCCTGCATTGCTAGGGGTTTCAAGATTGCTCCTTGAAATGTCTCTTTTCAAGAGTCTGAATAAATCATTTCTTCTTCATTTCCCATGCTTAGCGGGTGGAACATCTTACTACTAAATGACTGTGCTTTCCCAGCTCTAGGCTGTTATCTCTAGAAAGAAAACCTGAGAAAACCTTTGCCTTACAAGAGCACCGCCTAGTGTCCATATGCTGAACTTCATGCATTATGGTTCTTCAATGAGTTAAAGACACAGAGGACCTTGCTCCACGAAATAGTAACTTACATATGTAGACATGGTTTTCCGACTAGAATTATATTCCATTGATTTATCGTGTATTGGTTTTGAGTTTTATACACTTTAAACAGTCTTGAGGAAATTAGTCATTCATACTTCAAATTTTTTTATTTTATTTTATTTTTATTTTTTGATTTATTATGTGTATGAATGTACTGTCCTGCATTGGTTTGGGCACCCAGGTCGTGCAATGCCGCGGAGTCAGAAGAGCGTCGATTCCCATTGAACTGGAGTTTTACTCCTGGAATTGGAAGTTACAGACGGTTCTCAGCCCATGTGGGTGCTGGGGACGAACCACGGGTCCTCTGCAAGAGCACCGGGTGCTCTATTAATCACTAGGCCATATCTCTCCAGCCCCAAAATTCCATGAACTTCAAATTCACACAAGCGGACACTGGATGACACTTGTTGACTGCACAATCCTGACAACCTAGGTTCAACCCCCTGGTCCTTCATGGTAGCTTGAGAAAAGACACTATCTGAAAGTTGTCCTGACTTCCACACATGGCACACATGCTTCAAGAATACAATACACGACAAAGAGATCGTCAATTAAATAAATATAAATAGAATCTAAACAGATATACGTCAACAATTAGTTAAATTGTAGTATTTAATAAGAAAAATATTTTCTCTAAGCTTGGTATAGGTGGCTTATACTTAATCTCAGCATTTGAAAAGCTGATCCAAGAGGAGTTTCACCAGTTCAAGGTCAACCTGGCTAAACGTGGGTGGTCCAGACAGCCTCAGCTTCAGGAGTGAGAAGGTATCTTTTGGGGGGGGAGAAAATAGTAAAAGAAGGCAGTTAAGATTGATTGGAATGTTATGTATGAAATGCACAAAATTCAATAATAATATAATCATTATTCCAAAAAAAATTTAAGTTGTAAAAAACTTTTGTATCCTATTCTTAAGAAATGTTTGTTGAACACTGGGGGGAAAAAAAGAGTTTCATAACCATAAATTCAAAAGAATGATTCTATTTGTAGGTGATTCATAAGACTAAGCACTTATACAACTGAGAAGAAACAGTGGTAGACAACTGAAATGTAAGGCTCAGTTCTCTAGAGAAAGACTTGTAGATCTACCACCAAAAGTAGAGCACATATGAATAAGGTTAATAATGAAACTAGAAAAATATACCAGAAAATCTAGTTCATTTCCTTTTTTCCAAGCGAAGCTTTTGGACAGGGATGGAATTTATAATCCCTAGTTTTCTTCCCTGATAAAATCAGCAAACTGATACCATTATGCATATGTAGACATCACAAGATAGTAGAACAATTAGCCTACTGCCCCGATAGATATAACAGGACTCATGAAGTGTATAGAACGTTGCTGTTGGTTGTTCAAATGTTGGAGCACTGTGGAATCATTAACATACAGTAACCATGACACTCCCTGGAGCTTAGTCCTAATGGGGCAGGTAGACAAAAATTCAATTACAATTTTTTAAACCCAATTACTCATGGCAATTATCCATGGTGTTATGCAAACACCTAGACAGGCTACCAAGCCTGATTCCCTGAACTACAGAGCATACAGTAGACTTTAGATCTGTTTGCAACATTCTCTACACCCAATCCCCTGGGTCACTGCCCCCTCCCCCTGTCATTATACAGCCTGGGAGGGTGATTTGCTGTGTCAGAAGTACTCAGTAGTACACTGTTAGAAAACAGTGAAAGCAAAGATGTCTGAAAAACAAAGCTGATGAAAGACAAAAGCTCCACTTAAAATGTCTTTCCCAGATTCAATACTTAGAGTTCCCAAATATGGGGTGGGGGTGACAGGATACCTAAGAACCACAAAACCAGAGCCTCAATGACTTTTCTTAATAATCAATCAGTGGGATCAAGAGATGGCTCAGCAGTAAAAAGCTCTGACTGCTCTTACAGAAGAACCAAGGTTGGTTCCCAGCACACACACATTGGCAGCTACGAACTAATTCTTTAGAGCAGACGTGTAGCATACACTTTTTAATCCTAAGTACCTCGTCGGGAGGCTGAGGCAGGTGTCTCTGTGAGTTCAAGCAGCCAACCTGGTCTTCAGAGTGATTTCCAGGCCTTTTGGGGCTATAATGATAAGCCTGTCTCAATAATATAATATAATAGTAATATAATAATAATAATCGATCAGATTTCATTTCTTAACTAAAAGTTGGGGCTAGAAAGAAGGCTCAGCATTCAAGATCGCAGCGACTCTTGCAGAGGACCTGGGTTCAATTCCCAAAGCCCACTCACATGAGTGGCTAACAACCACCTACTGCTCCAGTTCTAAGGGATCTACACCCTCTTCTGACACGCTATGGCAATTCACAACACCGGTGCACGTTCATATAATTCAGCAATAATACTACACTCAAGCACATAAAAAAAAATAACAAGTAAAGAACTAAAAAAATAGCTAAAAGATCGCCAGCCTGGTGGTAGGGAACACCTTTATCCCAGACAACTGGGGAGGCCAGAGGACAGGTGGGAGGTAGCCTGTGAGATCAAGACCAGCTTGCTCTACATAGCTGGAGGAATATAAGGGAGACCCTTACCTGAAAGAAAAATAATAACTAAAATCAACAAATAATAACTAAAATCAACAAAGATGCCACAACAAACAGTGGCAGGCAAGAAGTTGGGAAAGTGGAAAGAGGAAGAAGGGTAGATAAATGTGTTCATAAAAGGACAACAGCCCAACGTGAAACTGCCTTGGTGGCTACATGAACCTACACATGTGCTAAAATTTCATTAACTGGAATTAGATGGTGGTAATGGTTTCAAAACTATGAAACACTGAAAACCACTAAATTGTACATTTTAAATAGTTAAAGGGGTGAAAATGCTTGGAACTAGATACATAGCCACAGATGAGCACAGCGGGAGCACAGCTGGGGAATCTGAGTGAGAGACTGAGTCAGTGCCCACACCACTGTGGGGTGCTGTGCACTGCGAACAGGACCTTGGAAAGGAACCGGACAAAGTGCTCTCTGAGATTGCGCTCTGTTGTTCCTTGCACCTGGGCAGTTATTTCAATACAAAGCTCAATGTGTTTTTTTTGTTTACAAAGGTGTGTTTCAAGAGAACAATTTTGTTATTATTTTATAAATTATTGGAAAATAATTGGGGAAAGAAATGCTTTTGTTTCATCAAACAAAAATATTTCCTAAATATGAAGTTTTCCCTCTCCAGTTCAAAATGTCATCATCTTCTACATGGTCAGCAGTCTTTACTAGGGACCTATAAAATCAGGAAGTTTCTAATGATGACGGGGAAACTGAAACTAGCTGTTTATAATTCTTATTTATATTTTATAACCAAGATTCAACTTAGTTTAAAAGATCTAGAAGGAGACAAAAAGAATAGAAGAAACTGCTTATGGAAAAGGTGGCTCTTTCCATCAATTTTCCTGTAGAGCAAGAGAGCAGCTTTCATTCAAGTTCTTCAACCACACTACTGAGTTCAAGCAGGGCACCACCCATGAGCAAATTTGCATATGTGGCAGTGAACTGTCACTGTACCTGGAGTCCTAATTCTAAGAGGTTCCTATTTTTCTCTGCACTGTCTTCTCTTCTGTGTCCCCTTTTACCTTCCTGGAGTCACAAATCACTATAATCAAAGACAGTACTTTGACCCCTTGTACAGGCTTCCTGACACTGACCCTGTGCTGCAACCCAACACCCCTGATTTATGTAGTGCCCCTCATGTGTATTATGCCCTCCTCTTCTAGGGAGACTCCTGTGTTATGTGTGTGTGTGTGTATTTTAATAAACACATACCTTCAAAGTATCCCCCTAGTGTGCCTACAAGATGTTCTAACAAGGCTGTCTCTTGAATGTCACAAAACCTGGAAGATTCTTTAGGGGGAGGGCCTTTAGGTCAATTTTAACTTGGAAAATTACAATACTAGCACAATGCATGGTTTACACATTTAACATTTGCTTGTTGAAAGCAATCAGTAATATCAAAATTTGAAGCATGTTTTATCTTTTTCCTTTCCCTCACAAGGACCAACAAATTATGAAGGGGAGATTTCAACCAAGAAAATTTATTAAAATGTGACAAAGCCAATTTTTTTCCTTTCTCTTAGTAAACCGTGTATAGTGATGGCAAAGTATATATCCACTTTTGGATGTCTCAGTCATCTGCTTCTGACCTCCGACCCTCTATCAGACATGCGGGGGCTTCCATACAGGCACGGAACGGCCATAGGGCAGCCGGAGGAGAATACGGGATACGGCGAAACAGGGAGAGAGAGAGGGGGGGAAGGGAGAGGGTGGGGGGACCAACGGCTAATGTGAACGTGGTCTGTAGGCAAAATCCCCCATCGTGGGCGGTAATGGTAGACCCGACAAGTGTGCGCATACAAGTGATAGCAATACCCTCTGCTGCTCAGTGCATAGCCGGAACTCGATACACAGAGGTCAGGCGTGGTGCATATAAGAGGAGTAGCAGGGTGTCTCGGCATGCTGTGGGGAGACTGGGGATCTACGAGCTGTCCTACCAGTATCCATGGGCCTGCGATGACATGCGGTATAGTAAATCAGCACAAGAAGTGACAAATGTCATATCCCCAAGTCGGTATGGGATGGTGGTCCCATAAGGGTGGATTGGAGCACATATGTAAGAGTAATAACACGTACTCATCGTGCTGTGAAAATCTGGCGTGATAACCTCCTGCGTGTAGTGTGATGGGATGCTGATAGTATGAATCACGATCGACAACCCACAGCCTCGTAGGTCAGGCGTGCAGTGGGGCCGGGTCGTTGGTAAGATAAAGAAAAATCACAACGCATGTGACCTGGAATTGGTGCCGTCATCGGCAAGTTTAAGATGAATAAAGGTCGATACGTGGTTAAGGTAGAGGATAAAGGGCAGTATACTCTGGATGTGCACGAGAGTATGGGTAATTAAGGCTAAAAGTGCTGGTGCATAAGGGCGCTGTACGTTAACACAAATGGCGGATATCCATCAACAGTCGAGGTGCATCACAATAAGACAACATATAATAATAGGTGATATAATAGGCAAGATCGAGAAGAGCATATGGGTGAACATCATATCTTGGAGTGGAAAAAGACCTGGCCGAGTAACTGAGCTCGTGCCCCATGTAGACGGGTGGGTGCTCGCTAACCATTCAGCAAGACTGCTAGTCTAAGAGCACATCTGGAGTACTGACCGCTGGGATTATAGATGAGCCGTGGTGACAGAGGACGAGAACTGACGCGCGAGCGCACAGAACAGTACCTGAGTCAGATGGGCTCTTTTTATTACTGAGAAGCGGCACGCCCTGGAAGAACGCATGTGAAGTTCATGAGTAGCCACCGCCCCCCCCCCCCCCCTCCCCCCCCCCCCCCCCCCCCCACCCCCCCCCCCCCCCCCCCGGCCGGCCCCCCCCCACGCCAGCCCCCCCCCCACATCCATGTAACCTCCGTGTGAGGGAGGGGACCCCCTAGCTCCCCCGCTTCCTCCTCAGAGACCTCTAGGAGCACCTCTGCTTCTTAGAGGTGGAGGTGGTCGACCACTCTCAAAGGACGGCTTGGTGGCTTGCTCCACCTTGATGGCCTTTCCATCCAAGAACTTTCCGTTCATATCTCTGGCTGCATCTTTAGCATCTGCTGGGCTTTCGAAAGTGACAAACGCAAATCCTCTTGATCTGTTGGTTTCCCGGTCCTTCATCAACATATGTCTACTATGCGGTCCTACTTGCCATACTGCATTCAAGGGCTTTCTCATTGTTTCGGTCTTGAGCCCAGCATGAAGAGCTTCCTGGGCGATCTGGCTGCACCACGTTTTCTTTTTTTTTTTTTTTTTTTTTTTTTTTTGTTTTGTCTTGTTTTCGAGACAGGGTCTCCCTGTAGCCCCAGCTATCCATGGAACTCACTCTGTAGACCATGCTGGACCTTGAACTCACAAAGATTTGCCTGCCTCGTCCTCCCAAGTGCTGGATTGGCGTGAGTCCACCCACGCCCGGCTTCAACCTCTTTTCTTCCAGCAGATGAATCGGAAAGGAATGAAGATCCCAAGCTCCTACGCGCTCGCCAACTGGGGCTTCCAAGTATCTCAGCACCGGTGACAGCTGCTGGGTCTCAGAACAGAACAGAAAAGCTGCTAAGACTACTGCACACGAGCACCCCTGGGGCTAACGCTTCCCCTGAGATTCTTTCTTAAAATTGTACTTTGGTCTATCATAAGATACAAATTTTTCAATATGCCGAGGCGTGGTGTCAGTGCCTTAATTCCCGCAATCGGGAGCATGATGCAGGCAGATCCTCTGTCAGGCCACCGGTTCTATAATATCGAGCTTAAGTCCAGCTGGGACTAAAGGGAAGACCCTGTCTCAAAAAAGACAAAAAAAAAAAAAGAATCAATTCAGTTAGTCTTTAAAGAATTTCATGACTGAGAACAGTTAAACAGAATTGAGAAAGTGGGTAATAATGGTGAACAAACGACTTTTTCATCAAATGCCGGAAACAATGATTTTTAAATGCCTGGATTTTAAAGACTGTATTTTTTTTTTTTTTCCAGTATGTTGTCTGAAATGTAACGGGTCCTGCATGCAAGTTTGTGCACCCTTGGCGTGCAATGCCGCAGGAGGTCCAGAAGAGGGTGTCGACTTCCCTGGAACTGGAGTTCCCCTGATTGGAGCTTCGGACGTTCTCCGGCCGACATGTGGGTGCTGGGGATGAAACCCGGGTCCTGTGTAAAGAGCGGATGCGCTCTCGTTAACCACTAGGCCATCGCTCCGGCCCCTAAAGAACTGGAATTTTTAAATGCATTTAGTTCATGCTAGTTCTGAAAGTACACTCTATGTTTAGGCAACAACAGAGTAGAATAAATGTGTACTAGCCATTCCCTGAGGATCTCTCTAGAAGACAAGCATTCTGATCATTTCTAGCATATGCAAACATCAAGGATACAGGCCATAGAAACAGGGAGCCAGGACCAGCACTTGCATCCTCAGTCCCATGTCAAAGTAATGTTTGTCGGGCCCACAAGGACCACATAACTTTTGGAAGAGTAAGACATACAGTAGGATTGCCCCCCTCCAAAAACCTGTTTCTACAAATTGCAAATAACTATAAATAATGTAGATAATGATATAAATTTCTATGCACTGTGGGAGAAAATGAAACAAGGGTCACGAGCACCATGAGCTTCATCTTTAGCTGAAAAGTACTGTTCACAACCACTCGCTTGTGCTGAACTGACTGTGCATGCATGCAGAAGGCCGAACACAGATCTGACACATGGCGGGCTGCCCAACGTGCAGGATCATCAAGGAAAAAAAAAAAAAACCCAGCCTTATCTGGAAGACCCATTTTACTGGCATTAAAGCAAACCAGATGATAGCAAAGCCTGTTTGTTTATCCACGTGGGCATTGTTGCCTCTGGGAGTCCCCTTTGACAGAGGCTATTTTTTGTTTTTTTAAATCTTTTCGAACATGGTTAGGGGGGGGGGGGGGGTGGGGAGGAAGGGGGAGGGGGTGGGGGGTTCACCCTGTAGCCCCAGCTAATCCAGGCTAGCTTTGAACTCACTCTGTAGACCAGGCTGGCTTGAATTCGAAAGAGAATCCACGTGCCATCTACTCCCAAAAAGGGGCTGGCATTAAAGGCATGTTCCACAACACCCGACTGACAGAGGGACTTTTTTACACTTTGAACTATTCCTTCCAGACCCAATGGCAGCACATTTCATGACCAAAATGTAGCACCCTAACGAGAGAAGCTGGAAGAACTACTTAGAATTTTGCTGAAAGAAGGGGTCCCTAGCACGGCAAGATCTGCACAATTCTGCTACCAATCCGGGCTTTGTTAAGTGCTCCTAATCCAGATGATCCGTTAGCAAATGATGTAGCTGAGCAGTGGAAGACAAACAAAGCCCAGGCCATGGAAACAGCGAGAGCGTGAACTAGGCTATTCCCTACAAATAATACTTAAATCAGTCTGATCAGGTGCGCATCACTTCTGTTCTGCCAAGACTTCTTCCTATTTGTTTGCATTTAATGTAAACATTTTATTAATTTGTTTATTATTATTAAGGGATTCACAATAAAAAAAAAAAAAAAAAAAAAAAAATAAGAGAAAATAAAAACAAACAAAACTCGAGCTGGAGAGATGGCTTGGCGTTAAGAGCACTGACTGCTCTGGAAGAGGGGACCAGGTTGATTCCCAGACGCCCACATGGCGCTAAAGCACTATAGCATAACTTCTGGTTTCCAGGAGACATTTAGTCACCCCTGTTCTGAACCTCCTCAGACGTGCAATGACAACAGTGGCCACTTAACGTCCCGATCGACAACACACTTATACCATGAAAAATAAAAAGTAAATAAAAGATTTTTTAGGTGGTTAAAGAAAAAAACTGTTGCTCATGCTGTCTACACCTGAGTAGAATATTTGCTTGAAATTTTAGAAACTTAAGTTTAGAAATATTGGCTCCACGGTAAAGTGGTTACAAAGTCCTGGGTTTGACTCCACCCCCATCCCCACCAGTGCATAAACTGGGCAGGTGTTAGTCAAAGCCGATAATCGCGCACTGTTGGAGGCAGGAAAGCATCAGAAATTCAAGGCCATCCCCAGCTAGATGTCAAGTTCAAAACCAGCCTGGATGCTTGAAGACACTGTCCCAAATCAAAATAAATGAATAATAAACCTTGATTTAAATCAGGCTTTTCACTTCACCAATCTTAGTCACTTTTAAGGTACATGTAAGTTTCATGGCACAGAAACAGATGTTCAATAAACATTACCAGTAAGATTTCTATCACTCCGGCTTAGGATCAGGCTCTGGGGAGACCTGATATCTGTTCTTAAAAGAAACTGAATGCCTAGAATAAAAAAATTACTAAATCCTAAGAGGTGAGTCTAAGAAATTCATGTATAGCTTCCTACAACTGGATTCACATGAAGCTGATCATATTAGTTCACAGTTCTCACAGATGAGAAAGTGATGGAGGATTAGCAGTTTTGATGTTCTCTGCAGATCACAAAAAGGACTATGGCAAAACACACAAATATAGTACAGAGTACTCAGTCTCTAACTGGCCTTTTTCAAAAAATAAGAAGAAATTTCATAGTAAACTGCAAAGCTTACACAAATCTGATGCAATGGTTTAGAAGCCCCCGAACGTAAAACATGGTGGTAGTTTGAATGAGACTCTCCCCATAGACTCCAAGTATTTTTTAAGACTCGGCCTCCCGTGGTGGCAATGTTTAAGAAGGCTGTAGAGCCGTCAAAGAGGTATGGAGCCTTGCTGGAGGAAGTTCACTAACAGCAGGTTTTGAGAGTTCATAAAGCCCTGATCCCATTTCCAGAGCTTCCCGTGCATGTCTGAAGATGGGAGCTTGCAGCTATCTGGCCGGTGGACTCTGCAGCCATGTCTGAAGATGGGAGCTTGCAGCTATCTGGCCAGTGGACTCTGCAGCCATGTCTGAAGATGGGAGCTTGCAGCTATCTGGACGGTGGACTCTGCAGCCATGCCTGAAGATGGGAGCTTGCAGCTATCTGGCCGGTGGACTCTGCAGCCATGCCTGAAGATGGGACCTTGCAGCTCTCTGGCCGGTGGACTCTGCAGCCATGTCTGAAGATGGGAGCTTGCAGCTATCTGGCCGGTGGACTCTGCAGCCATGCCTGAAGATGGGACCTTGCAGCTCTCTGGCCAGTGGACTCTGCAGCCATGCCTGAAGATGGGACCTTGCAGCTCTCTGGCCAGTGGACTCTGCAGCCATGTCTGAAGATGGGAGCTTGCAGCTATCTGGCCGGTGGACTCTGCAGCCATGCCTGAAGATGGGAGCTTGCAGCTATCTGGCCGGTGGATTCTGCAGCCATGCCTGAAGATGGGACCTTGCAGCTCTCTGGCCGGTGGCCTCTGCAGCCATGTCTGAAGATGGGAGCTTGCAGCTATCTGGCCAGTGGACTCTGCAGCCATGTCTGAAGATGGGAGCTTGCAGCTATCTGGCCGGTGGACTCTGCAGCCATGCCTGAAGATGGGACCTTGCAGCTATCTGGCCGGTGGCCTCTGCAGCCATGTCTGAAGATGGGAGCTTGCAGCTATCTGGCCGGTGGACTCTCCAGCCATGCCTGAAGATGGGACCTTGCAGCTCTCTGGCCGGTGGCCTCTGCAGCCATGTCTGAAGATGGGAGCTTGCAGCTATCTTGCCAGTGGCCTCTGCTGCCATGATCTGAAGATGGGAGCTTGCAGCTATCTGGCCGGTGGACTCTGCAGCCATGCCGCCACTCTCATGAGGGATTCTTATCCTGCTGAAACTGCGAGCCAAATCATTTCTTCCTTCTATAAACTCCCTTGGTCATGATGCTTTATAACAGCAACAGAGAGTTTATATGAAAATGTGAAAACAAGACCCACCAACTGCAATCTCCCATTAAAACCTCCAGGACAACTTGTGCTCTTAACTACTCAGTTTTTCTACTCAGTTATATGTGCCCCATTCCAATCCCTGACTCAGCCTCACATAGAGAATAGCCTGGACCTTGGAGAATCCCTGACCCAGGTCAGCTGAGTAGAATACTTTTATCAATGCAACTTCAGAAAAAAAGAGAAACACAGAAGAAAGAAAACACGCACCAAGAAGCGACAAAAACAAACCCCAGGCCCCACCCCCACACCCCCAACCCCCCACCCCCACCCATTTAAAGACCTTGTAGAGACCCTAGAATTTCGATCACACAACATAGGAATGTCCACCTTTACTGTGCAGTTTTCTTGCAGTAGCAGACATGAATGATGTAAGAACTACAGAGGGAGAGCTTCAAATAGTGATAACCCTATCCAGCCACTTAGTCATTGTGGTTATTACCTGTTGTCCAAGGTAAAACACCACTGTCTCATAGATCACAGTCAGAGAGCAGCCGATGTTCATGTACCATTCTCAAGTGTTCTCACTCAACAGAAACCGTGTGCAGAATATAGCTATGCAATAGCTGGCTGTAATAATGCAAAGGGGTTACACCTGGGAAGATGCAGCCTTCCTCAAAAGGTGATACATCCGTACTCTGTCATGAGTAGAGCAGTATTAGCCACACAGTTAACATAGCCCAGGGCAAGGCCTTAAGTGACTTTCCTGGGATGGAAGAAAGATGGAGAACGTAGGCAAGAGCTACACAAAGCGAGAAGCTGGATGCTTTTTGTTAACATACTAATAACTTTCACTGCCTTTGTGGTTCCTGCTTCAAAAGGGTACAACGAAGGGGAAACTCTCCAGACCTTGAGCCAAGTTGATTAATTCAAATTTAAATGCTAATTGGATACAGGAAAGTTACTTCCTAGGTCCTTTGTGACTCAAAGTTGGGAATCTAAGTATACCCGTAACCTGTTGTGAATGTCAGAACCCAGCCTTGTTTAGAGTTGACAGCCTAATTAAAGAAGGCCCAGGAGACCAAAGCCAATAACCCTTGTTAAATTACACCATTTCCCCCCAAACCCTTATCAACAGCAAACAATAGGCAAATCTCAGGAGTGGGTAAATCATATTTCCAGAGGCTTTCACCTAGACATGACAGACCTCAAGAAAACCCTAAACCAAGTCTCCCCACCCCCAACCCCCATTCCCGACACATCACTTAACTATTGTTTTACTGTGCTAAGCTAGGACGCAGAATCCTGCGTTGGCTGTACGGTGTTTTTATGGTAACCAGAGCTTGGATGTAATCCATATTTACAACGTCCCATAATGAAGCGGCAAGAACTTCACAACGAGGATGAGGTTTCTGAGATAGCTGCTGCCATCAGCGCGTTGCTGTCCCTAACTCCAAGGCAAAAGCTCATTTCTGATGTTAGAAGAAGAATACAGTACATCTCATGGCAAGCAAGATGGCTGAAGGGTCCCACCTGAGTTTATTTCGGACCAGTGGTCCCTGGAGGGAAGAGAATCATACTACCAAAATACAGTACATTTCTCTTTGAGAATGCCACAGTAAGGCCTCAGTTCACCTCTGCCATTTCATGCTAACTGTTGCTTTATTTAAAGTGCAAGAAACGGGGGCTGGAGGGATGGCCCTAGCGGTTAAAGTGGCCGAACGGCGTCTTGCAGATGACCCGGGTTTCATCCCCACACCACAGTGGCCGGCTGATAAACCGGCCTTTAACTCCCAGTTCCAGGAGAACTCCAGTTCCAGGGGGAATCCGGACCCTCTTCTGACCACTCCCGCGGCATCCACGACACGGGTCGCAGAACCGTGCATGGCAGGACAATACCTTCGATCACATAAAATAATAAAATAAAGAAAAAATTTTAAAAAATAAAAAAATAAAAAAATAAATAAAGTGCAAGAAACTTCTGACATCACGAAAATCAGTCTCAAGTTCTCCCAGCTAGCGCACTACAGGCCAGGTAAATGCACTGGGTACCCTAATGACAAGGCCTAGGGAGGATCACAGCCCAGTGGAACGGGCCGCTGATGTCTGAGGGAATTGCATGTCTGTCACACACTGTGATGGCATTCAAAGATAACAGATCTTTGTAAAGTGTGATTAAGGCTTTGTAAAGTGATCAGATCTTTGTAAAGTGTGATTAAGGCTTTGTAAAGTATGATTAAGGATTTTTTTTGCCGTTTTTTTTTCTTTTCTTTTTTGAGACAGCATCTCCCTGTAGCTCTGGCTGTCCTGGAAAACTCACTGCATAGACCAGGCTGGCCTTGAATCCACAGAGATCTGCCTGCCTCTGCCTCCCAAGTGCTAGGATTAAATGTGTGCGCCACCATGCTCAGCATGATTAAGGACTGTGAGATGGGGAGATTATTCTGAATTGTCTGTGCAGGCCTTAAATAAAACACAAGTGCTCTTATGAAAGAGGCAGAAGATTTGATAAACACAAAAGAAAAGAAAATGTGATCACAGAAATAAAGATTAATGGCCTATGACTGCAAGCCAAGGAATGTCAGAAGCTACTCAAGGCTAGATGAAAGCTGCTGAAGGGAGTGCAGCCCTGCCTGCCCATGAACGACGTCCTCTGACGCCATTTTAGACTTCTGGCCTCTAGAACTTAAATTATATTTCACCAAGTTTGTGATAACATGTCACAACAACATTAGGTAGTAGATACTTATAAATTCTCCAACAGGAAGAATCATTACCCTAAGAAAGAGAGAAGAGTGCTCGCTTCGGCAGCACATATATTAAAATTGGAACTATACAGAGAAGATTAGCATGGCCCCTGCGCAAAGATGACAAGCAAATTCGTGAAGTGTTCCATATTTTAAAAAAAAAAAAAAAAAAAAAAGAAAGAGATACGATAAGGCCAGAAGTTGCAGATGTATACATGCGTAAACCTGGCAGAGATGGCAAGGCCTCATGCAGATGGAAGACAGGATGGGGTAAAAGCCCCATGGTTCTCCAACCCAAGTGTAGAGACATGGTGACTTTGTTGGGCTTTTATTTATATAGATAATTTTATTTGTGTTTATTTTATATATAGGCATTAATTATGGCTTTTTTCCATACATGTAAATAAGGTATCTTGTTCATATTCATTCCCACTACCCTCTGGTATCCCTCTTCTCTTCCTAAATAATCCCTTTTCTTATTTTCATCTCTTTTTTTATACCCAATGAGTTTTTTTTAATTAATTAAGGCGGGCCTACAGGAGCAAGACAAGGGTGCTGGTTACATAAGCATGAGCATATTTTTTTTAATTTCATGTGTTTGAGTGTTTTTGGCACTACGGGTGTAAGTGTCCCCGGTGGAAGTCCAAGAGGCATCAGTCCCTGGACCGGGAGTTATTCCAGCAGTTGTTAACCACCTGAGAGATACTGGGCATTGAACACAGTGGGTCACTCTAGAAAACAGTCAAGTGCATGCCTAACCACTGAGCCAGTTCTCACCCAAGTATGAGCATGTCTAAACCTAGCCCTCTTGATCAAACTGAGGGAGTCCAGACTTAGGACACAGCACAGCACCAAAGGAAGGCCTGAAGGGAATATAAGTAGAACCAGACAGCAGTCTTGGGAACATGACAGCAAAAAACGGAATGCTAAATAAAAGTAAAGCTCTTATAGCAAAAGACATCAAGTACACTGCTTTTATTCCCAAAATTCTAGTAAGAAACCATATTTAAGAGAAGCTCCTGGGACGGGGCATGATGGCAACAACACTTTTAATCCCAACACCAAGGAGGTGGACACAGGAGGAACAGGAGTTCAAAGCTAGCCTAGACTACATAGCAAGTTCCAGGGAGTCCTGTCGAAAAAAAAAAAAAAAAAAAAAACAAGGAGGTGAGGGGAACCTTCCATTAATCTCAGACTAGAGTCTGAAAACTGTATGTTAACATACTCTAGAAAAAGAGAACCAATAGGCTACAGCACATAAGGAGAGATTTAATATAAGGTATTTGTATTATTTACTTATCATTCTGCTACAACAAAATGCCTGACAAAAGCCCCTTAAAGGAGGAGGAGGGAGGTCAGGAAGATGGCTCAGCAGGGAAAGTTGCCTACCACCCACCCGACAGCCTGAGTTGGATTCCTGGGACCCACATAGTAGGAAAGAACTGACTCCCATGGGATGTCCTCTGACCCCACACGACACACACCACACACACAGACACTACACAAACAAACAGAACAAAAACAAAACACAATTCACACACACCAATCACACACACACACAATAATAAACAATACATAGCTATGTTTCTAAGAATTCAGTTACTAGAATTGTAATTTTTTTTTATAAATTAAAGTGTTTTTAATTAGATGACTAGCTTTGGTGCGTTTTTTTTTTATTGATGCTTTGTGTATTTCATACATCATTTTCCAATTCAGTTCAGACATATTTCCTTTTCTCTTTCCCCCACCCCACCCCATCCCAGATCATGCATTCTGCCATAACTGTCCTGCATCTTTCTCTCAGTTTTTTTTTTCATTTTTAGCTATAAGTGATAATCCATGAGTACAAGCATCCTTCATGCAAAACCTATCTGCAGGCTGTTGTGCCCAAACACCTACAGCCCCACCATCCAGTGGGGGGTGACAGGTTGTTTGTTCAATCAAGTTGATCAAATGAGTGTCCAGACTACATTGCTGTAGTTTCACCATTCACCCCAATCGCAGCCCTTACATTCTACCACGCCCCCTCTTCCGCAGGTTGTTCCCTAGGCTTAGAAAAGGGGCAAGGTGGATGAGAGGTAAAACAGTCCACTCTCTCTGGAGCTGTTGACTTGGACTCTGGTCAATTCTGGCTGTTTCCTTTCATGGGCTGACAGTTTGTCCAGGAATAACCTTTCGATCCTACTAATGAAGAACAAGCAATTAGATATATAGGTATTTAAGCAGCACTAATAGTTATGGTAGGTTACTTTAGCATAGACACATGTTTGGATATGTTATTTTTTTAAGGTGGGGAGGGAGCACTGAATAGATGCAGATGGTTCAACAGGAAGGAGCACTGACTGCTCTTATAGAGGACACAGCATTCACATGACAGCTTATAATCATCTGTGACTCCAGTTACAAAGGATCTGATGCTCTCTTCTGGTCTCTTTAAGCACTGCATGTACATGGTAGACAGACAAAATATCCTTGCAGTGTAGAGTGTTACACACCTGCAGCAGAATGCTTACCTCCTCCTATTAAACAGACTTAACCTGTGCTCAGAAGCAACAGTTGAGTTGGTGGTTTGATCAGCACCTGTTACATTTCCAGAAGAAGCAGAGGATGATGATATATAAAGCCTGATATTCCCATATTAAATGAGTTTAGCAGGAGCGCACATCTTCCCTGCTTTTCGCCCACTCTCGGTGTCTATGTGCTGATTTCGAGACCTACTCACCTCCATTCCTCAGCCGTGACCTGAACTTCTTCAGCTGGTCCGGAGGAGCTTACTACCTTACATATAAAATAAAAATAAATAAATCTTTTTTAAAAAGGCAAGTTTATTGTTGACTTGCAGTCCCAGAAGATGCAATCTATCATGGCATGGAAGCCACAGCAGCAGGAGGAGTCTGACTGCTCCCACTGTGTCCATGGCAGAAACCAGGGAGGTGAATACTGTGCTCACAGTGCTTTCTCTTTATTATTCAGTCCAAGACCCCAGCCCATGGAATGATGCTACCTACATTTAGGGCACATCTTCCCACCTCAATTAGCCTATTCTAGATAATTCCTCACCAACATGCCCAGAGGCTTGTCTGTTCAGTATTTATAGATCTTCTCAGATTGATAATCAGTATTAACCTCTACAAGTCCACCCCTTGTTAACTTGTCACCCTAGCATACCACTTTTAAGGCATAACATTTCACCTCTTGTCCCCAGAGCCTTGTGGCCACTAAAATAAAATGCATTCAGTGCAACTTCAAAAGTCCCCAGAGTCTTTGACAGTTCAAATACTGTTGAAAAGTGTAAGTAGAGAATCTTTTGTGTGACTCAGGTGATCTCTTAACTGTGAGCCCCTATGATATCACAAAACAAGTTACATATTTCCAACATACAATGGCACAAAGTAGACATTTCCATCCAAAAAGGGAAGAATGTGGGCATAGAAAAGCAAGATCAGCCAGGCGTGGTGGCACACGCCTTTAATCCTAGCACTTGAGAGGCAGAGGCAAGTGGATCTCTGTGAGTTCAAGGCCCACTTGGTCTACAAAGTGAGCTCCGGGCCAGCTGGGACTAAAGGGGGACCCTGTCTCAAAAAGACAAAAAAAAAGAAAGAAAAGCAAGATCAAAACTGAGCAGGGCAAATACCAAATCTTGCCCACTACCATGTCCAGCGTCTGGCACTCATGGTAGAATCATCTGGTCCCGCACTTGCAAGTGTGCAGTTGGTCTCTGGAATGCCAGAGAGTGTTACCAAAGGCCACTAAACCAATAAAGCAAATATTGGTCTCCTTGAGTCAAGCAAAACTTCTCCGTCAGCACCAGCTACACCTCACCTGCCTGGAAATACTGTGCAGCAGTGGCAGCCATATGTCTGTATATCCCATATCTAATTGGCTATTAGCTCTCTCCTTGGAGGAATAATTCATGGCTGATGCCACAAGCTTTTGTCCTCTATTGATTAGGGGATGTTATGAGCTGACCTTATCATCTTTTACAGAAAAACTGTAATTCATGGATTAGCATACCATCCATACATCTGTGTCTATACCAACATAACCTACCATAATAATTAGTACTGTTTAAATGCCTGTGTATCTAATTGCTTGTGCTTCATTAGTAGGATTGAAAGGTTATTCCTGGAATGTCGGGCGTGGTGGCACATGCCTTTAATCCTAGCACTTGGGAGGCAGAGGCATGTGGATCTTTGTGAGTTCAAGGCCAACCTGGTCTACAAAGTGAGTTCCAGGACAGCTGGCGGGGGGGAGATCCTGTCTCGAAAAGACCAAA
>VZQC01012928.1:230199-255132 GCA_009823505.1 Rhizomys pruinosus
AAAAAAAAAAAAAAAAAAAAAGGTTATTCCTGGATAAAATTGTCAACTCATGAAAGGAAACAGCCTGAACTGATCAGAGTCCAAAACACCAGAGAAAGTAAACTGTTTTGCTTCTCGCCTACTTGTGCCCCTTTTCTAAAGCCTAGGGAACAATCTGCAGAAGAGGGGGCATGGTAGAATGTAAGGGCTGTGATTGGGGTGAATGGTGAAACTACAGCAATATAGACTGGACACTTATTTGATCAACATGATTGTACATAGAAGCCCCTCCAGCTGGATGGTAGGAGCCTTGGGCTGTGTGGGTTTGGGCATAGCTGCTTGCAAAGTGGTTTTACATGAAGGATGCTTGTATTCATTACTTATTACTTATTGTTAAAAAATAATTAAATAAAAAAAAAGAATCATCTGGTCCCAAGGGTTTATGTAGCCCCATTCCTCCAGCTCTGCTCTCTGGAGCAGACATAGCTCTACTGGGCCAACTCCACTCCATGACTGTCCTTGATGGCTATCCCACAGTCCTGAATCTCTAACATTCTAGGTCTCCATTGCAGCATAAGCTTTACCTTCGCAGCTTCACACAATAGCCCCTCAACTTCCTTGCAGGTACTCTGGCTCTGAAACACGTTGCCTACCCTCAGTTACTCTCTGGATATCTGGAACTACAATGACATTGGCCCTGTGTACTCACCTTAGGAAAACCCTTTCTGAGACAGTTGTTTTTGAGCAGAAAACTCCTTCAGAGCAATTCTCAGGTCAAGCACTCTCCTTTCAAATGAACTTGCCTTTAACAAGACAGATCTTTTGGTGAGTGAAGTCTTGCCCTGAGAATACCTTTACATTTGCTGTTGTCCCAGTGCAAATCACCAGCTTTCTCTTTAATGGCATTAACCTTTTTAATAATTACAAATGCTGTGTCATCTGCACCCTCCTTGTTCAAAACTCTAACTTGCTCACACATATTTCCTCCACACGTTTCTTTTATTTCTGTCCTCTCTTCTCCATTAAGATCTGCTTAGAGTATTCAAGTGTTTTGCTAGCCTAAATTTTCAAGCCTTTCCACATTCCCCCCATAAGCCAGTTCCAAAAATCTAGGGATCACATAGTCAGGCTGATCATGCCAATTTTCTGTATTAGTTACTTGTCTCATTTCTCTGACAAAATGCCTAACAAAAAGCAACTCAAGGAAGCATTGATTCCAGTGGATACAGTCTATCATGGTGGGGAAGCTTTGCAGCAGGAGAAGGAGGTAAATAGCCATATTACACCCACACTCAGGAAGCAGAGAGAAACGAATACTAGTGCTCAGCTAAGGCCACTGCCCATTGAATGATATCACCTATATTTAGGGTGGGTCTTCCCACCTCAATTAACCTGTTCCAGATAATCACAGACATACCCAGAGGCTTGCCCCTTTGGTAATCCTAGACCCTGTCAAGTTGACAGTCGGCATTAATCATCTCAGTTCTGGTTCATATTTATGAAAGCTGGGAAGTCTTATGATCTACCCTCTGCAAGCTGGAGGCCCAGGAATACCAGTAATATAGTTCCAGTTTAAACTCAAAGACCTGAGAACCAAGGAGCCAACGGTGAAAGACTCAGTTGAAGTTTGAAGACACAAGAACCAAGAGCACCAATGCCCAAGAGCAGGAGAAGTAAATGTCCCTGCTCAAGCCAGAGGTGAATTCACTCTTGCCCCACCCTTTTGTTCTTTCTGCTCTCATCGGACTGGTTGATGCCCACTCTCATCAGCAATGGCATCTTCTTTCTTCAGTCTACCTATTCTTCTAGATACACCCACATAGACACACTTATTTGTATTGTTTTACCAGCACTTTGGTCATCTCTTAGCCCAATCAAGTTAACCCATAATGTTTACCATTGTACCTATGTTAAGAGTTGAATCGTGTTTCCTGGAAAGAATATGTACTGTAGTCCTAACTGCCAGCACCTGAGATTATAACTATTTGGGAAGTAGGGTCTTTACAGAAATAATGAAGTCATTAGGGTCAGCCTCTACTGCAATATAGAATGGTGTTCTTATTTTTTAATTTTCTTTTTTGTTTGGCTTGGGTTTCTTTGTTTTGCTTTGGTTTTGTTGGGGGTTTTATTATTGTTTGTTCTGGGGTTTTGGTTGTTTTTTGTTTTGTTTTGTTTTGTTTTAACATGGTCACCCTTGTCACAGCCTCCCTGGAACTCATTATGTGCACCAAGGTGGCCTCAATCTCAGGGATCTGCCTACCATGGTTGGGATTAAAGGTGAGTGGCACCATGTCCGGCATTTTTGAGATACTGTTATATGAAAACAGGACTCTAGAATGCCAGTCAGGCACAAGAAGTTAGGAAAAGGAACCCCTGCAGGCTTTAGAAGAACACGGCCCTGCTGACATTTTGTCTATGAAATTCTTGCCTCCAAATCTGTGAGACAACAAATGTCTGTTGCTTTTCACACCACCCAGTATGTTGGTAGAGCAGCCTGAGAAAGCATAATATACTCTTCTAAATGTATGTTATATGCCAAACATCTTCAGACATGTTCACATAAACTCCCGCACTGTCACCCAGCAATTCCCTCCCTGCCAAACACATTCACGTCCCTCTGTCCATGACTCAGGAAAAGAATACCCTCCATGTATTAATCTTTTGAAAGTATAGTACCAAGAACTTTCAAGCTTTGAAAAAAAAAATAAAAGCAACCTCAACTTGTCAACGAAAGTGAAAAGGGTATTTTTCCCACATGCTTTTACTTTGACAAAATATTTACAGCACTACATTACTGGTGTTTGGCAGGCCCCTCCTTAAAAGTTGGTACCAGACCAAAAAAAAAAACAAAAAACCTGGCAGGGCATGGTGGCACACCCCTTTAATCCTAGCACTCAGGAGGCAGAGGCAGGCGGATCTTTGTGAGTTCAAGGCCAGCCTGGTCTACAGAGTGAGTTCTAGGACAGCTGGGGCTACAGGGAGACCCTGTCTCAAAAAAACAAAAAAAAAAAAAAAAAAAGAGTTGGTACCAAGAGGAAAATCAACTCTATGTTCTCTAAAGACAACAACCTGACAGCAAAGCTGACACTGTCTTCCTCTTGAGCTCCTCGAAAAGAGGTGTCCCAAAAAAAGCTGGGCATGGTGGTGCATGCCTTTAATCCCAGCACTTGGGAGGCAGAGGCAGGCAGATCTCTATGAGTCCAAGGCCAGCCTGGTCTACATAGCGAGCTCCAGGCCAGCCGGGAATAAAGGGAGAACTTGTCTCAAAAAAGACCAAAAAAAAAAAAAAAGAAAAAAGAAAAAGAGGTGTCCCATGTGTTGGAAGCTTCATATGCAGTTTTATATCAAACATGGCCATTGCCGAAAACGAAGACACCACAAAATAATCGACTCAGGACACTTTTAACTTTTGATAAAGTTTCAAAAAATGATTGCGTTAAAGACAAGTAATATGAGTCATGAATAAGAGTATTTTGATAGGGAAGAAAATCTTAGCGATTAATTAGGGTATTGTTTTGAAGGTCAAAGATAGAAATTTTCAGATAATTCATTCACCTGAGCTGTTAGGTTTTTGCCTAATTTATATGTGTTTGCTTGTTTGGGGGCTTTGGAGGGTTGTTTTCTGATGTTGAGGACAGAGTCCATCGCATAGCACTTGCTAAGCACATTTTCTACACTGGCCTCTTTCTATCTCTGAGTGATGTTTATTCAACAAGTAAGATGTGGGTATGTTGGAACTCTATTTGATCTCATGCAATAAAACAATACTATATCGTCTTCACAAATTAGGGTTTAATTTTCTTATAGAACCAGAAATCCAGAGGCAGCCAGACCATAACTGAAGCAGCTGCTCAAGAGAATGATAAAGGATCCTGGCTTCTCCTTCTGCTCCTACGTCTATAGCACATGACTTTTATCTCCATCATCACAAGATAACTGCTGACCCTCCCGGCATTCATTCAGTCTTCCTTCTCAGGAAAGAGGAAAGGCAAAGCTAAAACTAAAGACAATGCCTACTGAATTGATCTCTTTAATCAGAAGAAAAAATTACTTTTCCTGGACTTATATCTCACTGGACAGAATTCTGTCACTCTAGCCATAAAAATAAATTAGGAAATTTCATCTCACACTGTTCTGTTATTGCTCTAAGCAAAATTTAGATTGTTAATAAGAAATATGGAGGAGAGACTAGAGAGATGGGTCAGTGGTTAAGAGCACTGGCTGCTCTTGCAGAAGAACCTGGGTTCAGTTCTCAGCACCCACATGGCAGCTAAACCATCTTAACTCCATTTCCAGGGGATACAATGCCTTCTTCTGATGTCACTGACATTGCTCAATACAGGTACCCTTACATACATGCAGGCAATTTACTCATACACATAAAATAAAAATAAACTTTTTTGGTCTTTTTGAGACAGGGTCTCCCTGTAGCCCCAGCTGTCCTGGAACTCACTCTGTAGACCAGGCTGGCCTTGAACTCACAAAGATCCACCTGCCTCTGCCTCCCAGGTGCTAGGATTAAAGGTGTGAGCCACCACACCCTGCAAAAAATAATAAACTTTTTTAAAAATCAGAACACAATGAGCATGGCTGAAGAACTGGCTCAGCAGTTAAGAGCATTAACTGCTCTTGCAAAGGACCAGTTCAGTTCCTCACACCCATGTCAGGTGACTCATAATTGCTTCTAACTCTAGCTCCTGGGGAACTGGTACACCTGGCACCTGTATTCGTGTGCACATACCACATGCACACATAATAAGCAGTGAATATTTACTGTGAAATAGGATAAGAATAGTCCTACAGAAATGTTTATAAATGTACATGAAGATACATCTGAAAAGATGTCAAATTCAGCACTATTTGGGAAAAGTTAACATTAGAAACAACTTTAGGGGCTGGAGAGATGGCCTAGTGGTTAAGATTGCCGACTGCTCTTGCAGAGGACCTGGGTTTGATCCTCAGCACACACATGGCGGCTGAGAACCATCTGTAAGTCCAATTCCAGGAGAACTCCAGTTCCAGGGGAATCAAACACCCTCTTCTGACCTCCGCGGCATTGCACAACACAGGTGCACAAACCTACATGCAGACAGTACATTCATACACATAAATAAATAAATAAAATTTTTAAAAATGTTTTAAATACTATCAATCAAGAAACAACTCTTTTTCTTTTTCTTTGTGATGTATGTGTGTATAGGTGCTTGTATATGTGTGCACCTTTGTGTATGTGTGCATGTGGAGACCAGAGATAAACATCAAGTGTCTTCTTAATCATTCTTTATTTTTTGAGGCTGAACCTGGAGGTCACCAATTTACTTGAGCTAGCTGAGCAACAACCTTCAACGATCCTCCTGTCTCTGCCTTTCTAGAGCTGGGATTATAGGCACATTACCATGTCTGGCTTTGTACACGGATGTTGGGGACCTAAACACAGGCCTTCATGCTTTCATGGCAAGCACTTTAACCAGTTTCCCTGCCCATACTTTTAAACTTTGAGACAAGAAAGAGGTCATATATCCTAGTCTGGCCCCAAATTCACTCTGGAGCCAAAGATGACCTTGATCCTCTGATCCTCCTGTCTCCATCTTGCAAGTGCTAGGATTACAGGAATGTACCACAATACCTGGTTTAGAGAAGCAACTTTTTAATATTTTATTATTTTCATGTGTATGAGTGTATTACCTACATGTGTGTAAGTGCACCTGTGTCATGTAATGCCCATAGAGCTCAGAATAGGGCATCAGATCCCTGGAACTGGCATTATGTATGGTTGGTAGCTACCATGTGGATGCTGGGAATTGAACCCAGGTCCTCTGCAAGAGCACCTGGTACTCTTAACCACTGAGCCATCTCTCCAGGCCCTAGAGAAGCAACTTATAAAAAGTTTGGTACAGGTCAGTTGAGGATCTGGTCCTCAGGGGTCTGGGGGGTTGGGGGGAAAAGGTGGGAGCTCCTTGCTCCTTTCAGCTTTTCATTCACCAGTTCCATCCACTTGAGGACAAAAGCAGATCTTGCTAGACAAGGCTTCCTTTTCTGAAGCATGAGCAGACTTTCCTCTCTTTAGACTGGACACTGGCTGAAGTCCCATCAGTGGCTCTCCAAGACCTCCCTGAACAGGAAGACTGGTGACCCACATCTGTAGGACATTTCAAGAGGTGCCTCCATGCATAATCCCCTAAGACTTGGTTGACCTCTGAGGGCAAGGAACAAAGTTATCCCTTAGGTCCCTAAAGGTGGTGCATGCCTTTAATTCCATCACTCAGGCAGAGGCAGGTGGAACCCAAAACTCTGAAGGTGATAAAAGAAAAAGTTGGCAACAGCCTACAAGACATAGGCATAGGAAAAGACTTTCTAAATCAGATAGCAGCTGCACAGGAAATAAGGTCAATAGTCAACAAATGGGACCTCATCAAATTCAAAAGCTTCTGTACAGCTAAAGAAACAATCAAGGAAGTGAAGAGAAAGCCCACAGAGTGGGAGGAAATCTTCAACAGTGATACATCTGACAGAGCATTAATGTCCAGAATATATAGACTACTCAAAAAACAAAGAAGAAAACAAATGACCTACTCAAAAGATGGAGTAAAGAGCTGAACAGAGACTTCACCAGTGAAGAATTAAAGATGGCTGAGAAACATCTTAAAAAGGTTTTGGGCTGAGAGATGGCCTAGTGGTTGAGAGCACGTGACTACTCTTTGAAGAGGACCCAGGTTCTATCCCCAGTACACCCACAATGGCTGCTAGAACTGTCTATAACTTCCAATTCCAGAAACTCTCCAGTGTCCAGGGGAAATCCAACGAACCCCTCTCTGACATCCGCGGCATGCGCGACATGGGTGCACAAACTACATGCAGACAGGACATACATTATACACAGAAGAATAAATTTAAAAAATGTTCAATATCACTAACAATAAGGAAAATGGAAATTAAAACCAGCTCAGATATCAGCTCACACTCCAATATACAAATGGCTAAGGTCAAGAAAACAAAAGACACCAACTGGCTGGAGAAGTTGTGGGGAAAGAGGAAAACTCAGCTACGGCTGATGGGAGTGTAAACTTGTCAAACCATTATGGAAAGCAGTAGTGGAGAACCCGTAAAAGACTCAAAATGATGGGCTGGAGAGATGGCCGAGCGGTAATAGCGCCGACCGCTCTTGCAGAGGACCCGGGTTCGATCCCAGCAACCCACATGGGCGGCCAAGAACCGTCTGAACTCCAATTCCCCGGGAGAACGTCCAGTTCCAGGGGAATCCCGAGACCCGCTTCTGACCTCCGCGGCATTGCACGACACGGGTGCCACAGACTTGGCATGCAAACAGGAACAGTCATACCACATACAGAAAATTAATTTAAAAAAATTAAAAGAAAAAAAGACACTCAAATACCTACCACTTGACCCAGTCGTACCACTCATGGATATATACCCACAAGACTCATCCTACCTCGAAGATACATGCACATCCATGGTTTACTCAGGCTCTCTTCACAATATCAAAGAGTGGAACCAACCCAAATACCCCACAACCAATGAGTGGATAAAGAAAAAAAATGTGGTACATTTTTTGTCATCCATAGAACAATGGAGTTCTATGCAGAGGTAAAGAAAGATGACATCAAAAGAGAAGCACCCAAGAAGGAAGACTTGAGAGACCTGGGAGATGCTGACCTTCTCCTAGTCTTTGAGAACTTCCATGGACATGAGATAAGAGCCCATGCTGGTTCCACAGATGGTCACTGGCCTCTCCAGTGTCTTGTACTTTACAAAAAAAAAAAAAAAAAATAAAGAAAGAAAGATGACAACGAACTTTGGCAGGTAATGGATGGAACTCAAAGCCAGCCATTAAGTGAAATAATAATCCCAGAAAAACAAATGGCAAGTGGTGTTTCCACTCATTTGTGAATGCTAACACCAAAAACCCCAGATGAAAGGCAACTGACAGCTATGTTAATGTTATATTTCTTGTATCTGAAAGCAAATGTAAATCTCTTAACGGTTATAATGTAAATCTCTTAACAGGCTCTAGAAGCGACCCACCATGTATTTTCAGACTCTGTAATTACTGTTAGGGGGTGGAAAGCATGTATTCATATTTTTAGAGTAATATAAAAAGTAAAGGAGAAAAGGTGATTCCTAAACATAAAAAAAAGACTGAGAGAAGACGCGCAGGACAGTTATGCAGAGTGCATGATCTGGGGTGGAGTGGGGGAAAGGGAAGGGGAATATGTATAAATTTAACTGAAAAATGATGTCTGAAATACACAAAACATCAATAAAAGTGTTATATTAAAAAAGACCCCCTCAAAAAAAAAAAAGACTATATACAACAAAGCCATAGACAGCATCATTCTAAATGCAGAGAAACTAGAACCATTCACATTAAAATCAAGAACCAGAAAAAGCTGTCAACTATCCCTTTTCAATACAGTTCTTGAAACTCTAGCCAGAGAAATAAGACAAAAGAGGGAAATTAAAGGGATACTAATTGGAAAAGAAGAGGTCAAATTATCCCTATTTGCAGATGACATATTATTATACATAAGAGATCCAAAAGTTTCACCAGAAAAGTTCTAGAAATTATCAACATTTTCAGCAAAGTGGCAGGCTACATAATCAATTTACAAAAATCAGTACCCTTTCTATATACAGAGAAAGAATTCAGGGAAACACTTCCATTCACAATAGCCTCAAAAAAAAATATCTAGGGATAAATCTAATCAAAGACATTAAAGACCTCTTCAGTGAAAACTTCAAATCTTTGAAGAAAGATTTTGAGGAAGACACAAAGAGACAGAAGACCTCCTGTGCTCATGGATTGGTAGAACTAATATAGTGAAAATGACTGTCTTACTAAAAGCCATTTACAGATTCATTGCAATCCAATCAAAATCCTAATGACATTCTTTTTTTCTTTTCTTTTCTTTTTCTTTTTCTTCTTTATTTATTTATTTTTTTTTAGATAGGGTCTCCCTATAGCCCCAGCTGGCCTAGAACTCACTCTGTAGACCAGGCTGGCCTTGAACTCACAAAGACTGACCTGCCTCTGCCTCCTGAGTGCTAGGATTAAAGCCGTCTGCCACTGCACCCAGATTAAGACGGTTCTTAGCCACCATGCGAGTGCTGGGAATTGAACCCAAGTCCTCCGCAAGAGCAGTCGGTGCTCTTAACCACTGAGCCATCTCTCCAGCCCCCTAATGACATTCTTAACAGAAATAGAAATTCATCCTAAAATTCATATAGAAATACAAAACACCCCCCAGAGAGCCAAAGCAGTCTTGAGAACACAAAGAAATGCTGGGAATTGATTACCATACCAGACCTCAATCTATACTACAAAGTTATAGTCGTAAAAAAACAGAATGGTATTGGAACAAAAAACAGACTTGGAACAAAATAGAAGACTCAAACATAAGTGTACACAATTACAGCCACCTAATATTTGACAAAGGTGCCAAGAACACACATTGGAGAAACACAGCATCTTCAACAAGCAGTACTGGCAAAATTGGATCTCTATGTGTAGAAGAATGAAATTAGAACCAAACCTATCACCCAAAAGTCAACTCCAAGCTGGGCATGGTGGCACAAGCCTTTGATGGCAGCACCAGGGAGGCAAGAGCAGGCATATCTCTATGAGTTCAAGGCCAGCCTGGTCTGCAGAGTAAGTTCCAGGCCAGGTAGTGGTGCTACAGGGTGATCCTGTCTCAAAAAGACAAAAAAAAAAAAGTCAACTCCAAATGGATCAAAGACCTCAATGTGAAGCCAAAAATGTTGAAACTGTTAAAAAGAAACCATAAGCAGTACCTTACAAAAAACAGGCATAGGAAAGGACTTTCTAAATTGGACATCAGTTGTTTATGAATTAAGGTCAGTAATTGACAAGTGGGACCTCATTAAACTAAAAAAACTTCTATACAGCAAAGGAAATAACCAATCAAGTGAAGAAGAAGTCCATAGAGTGAGAGAAAAGTTTTCACCAGCTATACATCTAACAGAGTATTAATATCCAGAATATACAAAGAACTCAAAAAAAAATGAAACAAGAAAACAAATGACCCAAATAGAAAATATGCTATGATTTTGAACAGAGAACTCTCAAAAGAAGAAACAGAAATGCCTAAGAAACACCTTTAAAAGTGTTCAACATACTTAGTAATTAGGGAAATGCAAATCAAAACTACTTTAAGACTTCATCTAACCCCAATCACAATGGCTAAGATCAAGAGAACAAATGATGCCAGATGCTGACGTGGATGGGAGGAAAGGGAAAGCCTCTTTCACTGTTGATTGGATTGCAAACTGGTGCAACCACTGTGGAAATCTGTATGGAGAACTCTTAAAACACTAAAACCAAATCTACCATATGACCTGGTTATACCATTCCTTGGGATATACACAAAGGACTCGTCCTACTCCACCACCATGTTTGTTGCTGTTGTTTTCACAATAGTTAAGATATGAAAACAACCTAAATGTCCCTTAACTGATGAACTGGATAATGAAAATGTAGTACATTTGTAAAATGGAATTTTAGCCAGTCATGGTGGTGTACACCTTTAATCCCAGCACTTGGGAGGCAGAGGCAGGTGGATCTCTGTGAGTTTAAGGCCAAGCTGATCTACATAGTAAGTTCCACGCCAGCTGGGGCTAGAGGGAGACCCTGTAGCCCCTACTGCCTACCCTCAGGTCCCTGGGTTTATATGGCCATCCAGCAGAGAAGCTCGTGGGGGCTATTGCTGTGTCATCCAATTGTTGAGTGATGTGGGAGGGCCCAGCCCACTATGGGTGGTGCCACCCCTGGGCAGGTTGTTATGTACAGTATAAGAAAGCAGGCTGGGGGGCTGGAGAGATATCTAGCGTTTAAGAGCTCCAACTGCTCTTGCAGAGGACCAGGTTTCGATCCCTAGCACCCACATGGCGGCTGAGAACTGTCTTTAACTCCAGGTCCAGGGGAATCCGACGCCCTCTTCTGACCTCCGTGGCATTGCACTACACGCGTGCACAAACCTACATTCAGACAGTACATTCATACACATAAAAATAAATAAAATTTAAAAGAAAAAAAAAAAAAAGCAGGCTTGGCATGGGCCAGGGGAGCAAGCCAGTAAGCAGCTCCTCCTCCAGGTTCCTGCCCTGAGTTCCTATGTCGGTCTCCCTCAGTGATGAACTGTGACCCAGGAGATGTGAGCCAAATAAACCCTTTCCTCCCCAAATTGGTATTGATCAGACAGATTTGTCACAGCAATTGAAAGCAAACTAGAACACTGGGTAAAGCAATCATGGTTGGCAGTTACTTACTTTCATAGCTTAAAATACATCATTCCATGGTTTCCTGGCTTTTGTAACTTCTGTTGAGAGGCTTATTGTTATTCTGATGTGCTTGCCTTGGTACACGAGTCAGCTTTTTTCACCTTAGAGTTTTTAATTTGTTTCCATGTACTTTCGACAGCTTCATAATATGTCATGGAGATTCTTCTCTGGTCATGTCTATTTAGCATTTTAAATTCTTCTTCTGCTTAGATGTCCATTACCCCAGATCTGAACAATTTCTTTGAGCTGATTTCTTTACGCCTTTGGGGTTTTTTGTTTTGTTTTGTTTTGTCTGCTTGTTTGTTTGTTTGTTTGTTTGTTTGTTTTACACAATGTTTACTAGGAAAAACTTCAACTCAAGTAGTTCTCTTGCACACTTGTCCTTTCCTGGCGACACTTGGCAATGGCACAAGGAAAGGAAATCCCAACACAGTCTACAGGATTTTGTTGACATCACAAAAGTAGTTTTAAGGCAGTTCAATGTGAGGCCACAAATACTACATCTAAGGCATCAACACAAGTTGGTCCTCAATGCCAACAAATGAGTGGACGATCAGAAGAGTCTCCAAAGCAATCAGCCAGGCCAGACACCGCATGCCCTCAGCACTGACTGTCAGTGCCAAATGGCCTCTACTCATTGCCATAGACACCACACTATCCCTGGTCAGCAAAGGAACACAAGTGAGAGACAAACAAAATTACAGAAAACACAGGGACAGACACAGACAGGAACAGGTTAGTGATGTTTTGATGAAGCCCTCCCAGGCACTGAGGTAAGGCTTAAAATTATGCAGGGGGGAGCTCCGTCTTCCCTTTTTTCATTACCACCTGGATTAGGCTTCCTGAGCTGGGCCAGTTTTTCCCTGTAATCCACTCATGGAATTTTTCAACCAGGAACTCTGAGTGTCCAGGAACCGAGGTCAGCCTTGGGCATTGATCTCCTGTTTATTACGGTGTCCAGGGTAACCGGGAGCACAACAATGGCAGCAACCCTGGGTGGCACGCCACTGTTCTTCCCTGCAAGGCTCTGGCACAGCTGATGGACAGCACCCTTGGCCATGCCATAGCCAATCATCCATCCCAGGAATCCCATCCAGGGCAGCCTTGGCACCAGACAAGGTTAACATGCCACCTTCCTTCAGGTGCTTGGTGGCCAGGTGGCTGGGAATGGTCCATGTCCACATGTTCTGCTTCCACATCTGGTCACAGTTTTTAAAGAAGGATTTGGATTTGGCATTGCCCACAACCCGTCCTTCAGCCACACAAAGAATCGCATCCACCTTCTGGTCACCCAAGAGCTGCCCAGCCTCAGCAGTCACTGGGTCAGCCTGCTCTGTAAATGAGTCTGGCTTCTTAACAACAACAACACTGCCGCTGGCCTCTTCATTCTCCACCACATCGATGCTGGCTACCCACCAGTCATGGGCCCAGAAAGCCCACATGCAGCATGACCCTAGCAGGCCCCGGCACCATACACCAGCATCCTGGGCAACTCGCCCTCCTGCAAGCATCCAGTCAAACTCTTCTGCAAAACATTCTGCAGCCATCCTGCCAAACCCTTAAGCACACATTGAACGTAGCACCCCAGAAGCCCACGCCTTTGGTTTTTATCTCTGCACCTTCTTCTATGCCCAGGATCCTTCAATTTCGTCTCTTGATCATAGCCCACTGTTCTTAGCAGCTGTTGTAATTATTTTGTTGTTTATTTGTTTGTTTGCTTGTTTAATGATTTTAAGTGTAGTACTTTGTCAGCCTTATCCTCCATCCCTAATGCTCATTCTCCTTGGTCAAGTCTGTTGGTGATGCTTTCCACTGTCATTATTATTTGATTGGTTGAGGTTTTTTTAATATTGAATTCGTTTTATGTATATAAGTGTATTGCCTGTGTGTGTACAACTGCACCCATGTCATGCAATGCCCACAGAGGTCAGAAAAGGGTGTTGGATTCCCCTGGAACTCGAGTCATGGATGGCTGTCAGCCACCATATGAGTGCTGAGAATCGAACCAGGTCCTCTGCAAGAGCAGACAGTGCTCTAAACTGCTGAGCTATCTCTCCATCTCTGATTAATTGAAGTTGTTTTGTGTGTTTGCATGTGCTTTAATGTTCTGCAAGTGAAAGTGTCCTTCAACCGACAGGCCACAGTGGTAGGAGCCTGCTGACCATGCCTTTTCCTCTACACCCTCATTTTGTCTTTTTGCAAGTTACTAAAATTACAAAAATAACTGCTGCAAATTCTCTGTATCTCACATATAAAAACTTAGCCAGACATACCTCAGTAGTTACCTTAAAACAAAACATCTCGGAAAAAATACAACAGTTTAACTTCTGCAGTACTTTTTCTCATACAAAAACACTACTAAAATAGGCTTCTTAAAAATTAAATAACAGAGCTGAGCGTGGTGGCGCACGCCTTTAATCCTAGCACTCGGGAAGCAGAGGCAGGCGGATCTTTGTGAGTTCAAGGCCAGCCTGGTCTGCAGAGTGAGTTCCAGGACAGCCAGAGCTACAGGGAGACCCTGTCTCGAAAAGACCAAAAAAAAAAAAAAAAATTAAATAACAGGGGCTGGAGAGATGGCTCAGTGGTTAAGAGCACAGACTGCTCTTGCAGAGGACCCAGGTTCGATTCCCAGCACCCACATGGCGACTAAGAACAGTCTTTAACTCCAGTTCCAGGGGAATCCAACGCCTTCTTCTGACCTTTGAGGCATTGCATGACACCGGTGCACCAACCTACATGCAGACAGTATATTCATACACATAAAAAAATTAAAAATAAATAAAAATAAAAAATTAAATACCAAATTATATACTTTTTTTTAATTATATACATTTTACAGTACAAGTGAATGAGGCAAAACACCCAGCTCTCTTTCCGAGATGGAGGAGGACTTCTGTGCACAGTGTGGTGCATGGGACCTATGAAGACACCTTCTGGTGATGCCACTGCACACTGGAGTCTTACAGAAGGACAAGCAGATGCAAAGAACAGGCATCTAGGGAAGACAGGTAGCTCCCTCTGAGGACAGTGAGGATGCTTGCTGGCTTTTGGTCCTCCGGTCCCAGGTACCTGTTCCTGCCCATGCCTTGCGGGCGTAGGTGGAGCCAACCAGGTGAAAGCAAGGGGCAGGTTCAGAGGCCCCAAATCCAAGCAGGCTTCACCTGGTCTTTAGGGCCACCAGGGAGCTCTAAAGGTTGGATGACATGGCAGTAGCCCCCACAAGCATCTCTGCTGGAGGGCTGTATAAACCCAAGGACCTGAGGACAGGCAGTAGGGGCTTCAGCACTGGAACCTTTGTGTAGCCTGGGGCTGGACGGATTACTGTTGGCAGTCAAGACTTTTGTCAGTGGCCCAGCTGCGCTTCCACTTGTCTGCCCCTTCTTTGCACCCTAAGTCTGAGGAGTTTTTCTCTTTGTCTTTGCTGGATTTTTCTAATGCTTTCCCCAACCTCCTTCATCTCCTCCTTCATTTCTTCTTCAGTGACCACTTTCCTTCTCTGACCTCCTGAATGATCTCTTCTAGAAGGATAAACTTCCTCTCAGTGCCTGCATGCCATACATGGTGCTCAGATGGTCCCAGAAGACCTTGGACGGAACCTGGAGCCTGATATTCTGGCTGAATTTGTCCCGAATACCAATCATGTGGAATCGTCAGTCATTCACTCCGGTTCACTCCCACGGGCTTGTGGCCCAGCATGGCGGGGAAGAGGCACATCTCCACCTCAGGGCTCCACACCACGGTCTGGTCAGCCCGACTCAGGGCCCCCTTTCCTGGCCTGGGGGGCCTGCACCACCCACCTCAGCCTCCCCCACAGCGAGCAACAGGTGCCCAGCAGGAGCAAGTGGGGACTCAATAGATTCATTGAGGGTTTTTTTTTTAATATCTTATTTATTACTTTAATTTGGTGTATACTAGTGTATTGCAATAGGTGGGTGCACCCATGCTGTGCAATGCTGGAGGAAGTCAGAAGAGGGTGTCGGATCCCCTGGGATTGGAGTTACAGATGGTTGTCAACCACCATGTGGATGCTGGGAGTCGAACTCGGGTCCTCTGTGAGAGCAGTCAGTACTCTTAACACTGAGCCATCTTTCCAACCCGGATTGAGTTTTTAATTTCCAACATTTTCATTTGGTTTTTCTTTTGCAAAATTTCAATTTGTTCCTGAATTTCTTATGCATGTTGCTGAATTTTTCACCTGTGCTGCCGCAGACTTTCTCATCTGTGTTGCTTTCTCATCTGCATTGCCCTTTTCTCCACATTCTAAATTGATTTCATTACTTCACTAGTTTGCTTATTTGAATCCTCTTTAAAATCATCCAGGCAAGGTGGCTCATTGGATCAAATGGGATTCACTCCAGTGAAGTAAGGATGATTGAACACTGCAACTCAATAAATGTTATACAACATGTCAATATAGTTAAGGTGGTTGGGCTAGGAATAGTAGTACAGTTCAATCCTAGCACTTGGGAGGCATATAAGCGGATCTCTGTGAGTTCGAGAGCAACCTAGACTACATAGTGAGATAGTGAGTTCCAGGCTAGCCAGAGCTAGTTATTAATCTTTTCTCTTTTTTTTTTTTTTCCTCTGGTCTTCTTTGAGACAGGGCCTCCCAATAGCCCCAGCTGGCCTGGAACTCACTCTGTAAATCAAAATGGCCTTGAAATCACAGAGATCCGCCTGCCTCTGCCTCCTGAGTGCTGGGCATGTGCCACCAGGCCTGGCTTAAAGGTGGTTCATAGCTGCCAGGTGGGTGCTGGGAATCGAATCCGGGTCCTCTGCTAGAGTAGTTGGTGCTCTTAACTGCTGAGCCATCTTTCCAGCCCCATTAATCATTTTTTAAAGGAATTTTAATTCAAAAAAAGAGTATCCCAAACTAGAGTAAACAGCCTAAACACATATATTCAGATTCTTTTTTTTTATGTTTAGGAATTCACATTTTTTCCCTTTAATTTTATATTGCTTTAAAATATGAATATATACCTTCCACCCACATATGTCAATTACCATGTCTGAAAATAAGTGGTAAATTAATTCTAGGACTCATTAAGAGATTCACATTATAACATGACAGTTGCTTTCAGATAGAAAGAAATATAATAATAACATTGCTCTGCTTGCCTTTCATCTGGGGATTTGGTGTTAACATCAACAAATGAGGGAAATCATTCCCCATTTGTTTTGGGAGGACTGTGTTACTTCACTTAGCATAATGGCTTCATGTTCCATCCATTTACCTGCAAAGTTCATGATGTCATATTTACTGCTGCATAGAACTCTGTTGCGTAGATATACCACATTTTTGTTATCCACTCATAAGTTTTTGGATTCTTCATCAGACATTTTACCCATTTCAGTATCTTTGGATTCAGTAATTAAGAAGCTATGATCTTTGGGGGGAATTATATTGCTTTGCTTTTTCTCATTGCTTGTGCTTGTACATTTCAAATCACACATCTCTTCCTGCTTTATTTGAGTATCATCTTAGTTAGCAGCCTACACTCTTGAGGGTTCCATCTGGAGTATCACTCAGAAGAAAGCAAACTGCTGTGACAGCAGCACCGCCAAACCAAACAAGATGAGGAAATACACTTAAAATAAGTGAAAACCCACTGATATACCACCAATGACCATAGGACAAAAAGTGGCAAAAATAAGGTAGAGGGTGCTATTAGTTAAAGATAATTCATGACCGGGTGTGGTGGTACATGCCTTTAATCCTAGCACTTGGGAGGCAGAGGCAGGCAGATCTCTGTGAGTTCAAGGCCAGCTTGGTGTACAGTATGAGTTCCAGTCCAGCTGGGGCTACAGGGAGACCTTGTCTCAAAAAGACCAAAAAAATAAAAAATAAATAAATAAATATAAAGATAATTCATGGTAAATTTGAAAACAGTAAATGAATGAGATGAAGAAAGGGGTCAGGGAAAGGAAAAAAACAAAGGAGAAACAAAATTAAATAAAGGAAAAGAAAAAGAAGAAAAAATATAGAAGATGAAAGGGAAAGCATGAGACTAAACAAAAAAACTGCCCAATAACTAATAAATTTAGCAAAAATATTAGAGAGATATAATGAGAATTTTTTTTTAAAGCTTTATTTTTTAGTCTTTTTGAGATAGGGTCTCCCTTTAGTCCCAGCTGACCTGGAGCTCACTATGTAGACCAGGCTGGCTTTGAACTCACAGAGACCTGCCTGCCTCTGCCTCTGCCTCCTGAGTGCTGGGATTAAAGGCGTGCACCACCATGCCTGGAAGAAAAAAAAAACATTTTTTAAATAGAGGCTGGAGAGATGGCTCAGCAGTTCAGAGTACTGTTCTTCCAGAGGGTAGGAAACGTCTCTTGCTATGAGCAGGTACAGCGTAGTCCTGCTACAGGAAGGGGAGCAGTAGCCACCTGCGGTCTCTGTGGGGAACTGACCCCTCAGCGCAGAGGTCAGTTAGTTACTTTCATAACCCAACCTGAGAGGTACTTCCAACCCAAGTCCTTAGCTTGGGAAACATAACACTTCCCATCTGGCTGTGCTATCCCACCTACCCAAAAACTGCTTGTCTCTGGACAGGAATTTCAGGCTGATGGCTGATGGCCAATCTTTAGCCTGCACCCACTCACAATCCACTCCACAGGCTGGTGACCTGATTAGTCTCCATTCAACCCACTAGCCACCGACACTTAAAATCCAGGCCTGCTTTGGCCTGTATATGAGAAAAAATAACGGACCAGGAATTCTGTGATGATGTTAATGGAGAATTCCATTTATTACATGCTGCAAGTCACTTTTATAAGCAAAATAATGTCCTCTCTAAGAGCCAATCACAGACCCCAGTCTCAAGCCCCTGTATACTGCTGCTCCGCCTAGTATCATGTCCCTCTTGGGTCAGGGTAGGAGGAATCTCATGACTTCCACGTTGTGCCCTGAGGGATGCTAGCTGAGAACTAGCCCCTAATTCAAACTGGATCTTCCCACACCAGAGGATCTGAATTTGATTCCTAGTACCCACATATCAAGCAGTTCATTCAAGCAATTGACATACCAAGCCTGCAGTCCAACTCCAAAAGATCTGAATTTCTCTTCTGGTCTCCACAGATACAGCACTCATGTGCATATATCCCCTCATGGACACATACACACACACACACACACACACACACACACACATACACACACACACACACACACTTAAAATAAATCTAAAATTGTAAGTCAGAATACTACTAAAACTATAATTTTTAAAAAGTAAATAAAAATAATTAGTCATGCCAGGTGTGATGGCGCATGCCTTTAATCCTACCACTCGGGAGGCAGAGGCAGGCAGATCTTTGTGAGTTCAAGGCCAGCCTGGTCTACAGAGTGAGTTCCAGGACAGCTGGGGCTACAGGGAAACCCTGTCTTGAAAAGACCAAAAATAAATAAATAAATAGTCATTTCTAAATAAGATACAATGGGGGAAAATATGAAGTGTTGAAAGACTTTTTTCCAGTTCCTCTAAAATTGGAATCTGCTAGGTGGATGAGGGGTATGGTGGGAAGGAGGATCTGTTGAACTTGAAGACTCTTGTCTTTCCTGTGCTTTAGGTTTGTGCTCTTCACCAGGGTCAGAAGTCGAACAGAGCTGTGTTCACTTAGTAGCTTCTCTTCTTTGCATACCAGGAGACTTTGATGGTCACACTAGTTTTGTGCCAAACATCTCCCCTTCCCTATTGCATCTTTGTAGTTTGGTATGTTGTTCTACAGTTTTTGGATCATGCTTTGTCTAATTAGCATATCAACAAAATTTTTTTTGGTCTTTTTGAGACAGGGTCTCCCTTCAGTCCCAGCTGTCCAGGAGCTCACTATGTAGACCAGGCTGGCCTTGAACTCACAGAGATCTGCCTGCTTCTGCCTCCCAAGTGCTGGGATTAAAGGCATGCACCATGACACCTGGCATCATATCAATAATTGTAATCTTTTTAAATTTATTTTATTTTTATTTTATGTATATGAGTGTTCTGTCTGCATGTTCGTAAGTGCACCCATGTCATGCAATGCCCATGGAGACCAAAAGAAGGCATAAAATCCCCTAGAACTGGAGTTAGGGACAGTTGTTAACTGTCATATGGGTGCTGGGAACAAAACCCAGGTCCTCTGCAAGAGCAGCCAGTGCTCTTAATCTCTGAGCTGTCTGTCCAGCCCTCGATAACTTTAAAATGCTTTTAAGTCAGGGTTTACTGACATCTTCCGGGCAGGCTCTCCTACCCTCAGCTCACGGACACCTTCCAGGCTCTCCTACCCTCCAGCTCACGGACACCTTCCAGGCTCTCCTACCCTCAGCTCACGGACACCTTCCAGGCTCTCCTACCCTCAGCTCACAGACACCTTCCAGGCTCTCCTACCCTCCAGTTCAGGACACCTTCCAGGCTCTCCTACCCTCAGCTCACAGACACCTTCCAGGCTCTCCTACCCTCCAGCTCATGGACACCTTCCAGGCTCTCCTACCCTCCAGCTCACGGACACCTTCCAGGCTCTCCTACCCTCAGCTCACGGACACCTTCCAGGCTCTCCTACCCTCCAGTTCACGGACACCTTCCAGGCTCTCCTACCCTCAGCTCACGGACACCTTCCAGGCTCTCCTACCCTCCAGCTCACTCCACCTGAGGTGGCTCAGGTTTTTTGTTTGGTTGATAATTTTTGTTTTGGTTTGATTTTTGAAATAGGGTTTCCTTATAGCTGCCAGCCGGCCTGGAACTTGCCAAGTAAACCAGGCTGGCCTCAGTTTCACAGAGATCCTCCTCCCTATGCTGGCACTAAAGGCTTGTACCACCACACCCAATGAGGTAGATAATGTTTTAGCCAGAGGGTATCGTTCAAATGCGTTGGAGTACTGGAAGCAAACAGCACTGAGATCTGGACCCACAGACCAACCTCAGGACTTTCAAAACCTGCTAATCACTAAACGCCCTGCTGGAGGGATGAGGGAGCTTCCAGGTTCTCAGTCCCTACAGGGGTGAACCTTGTGGGAAAAGGATAGCTCCAGAGGTTAATGCACCCCCTGATCAACCTCAAGCCAGGGCTATGGGATTGCACAATTATCCTCAGGTGATTGTCAGATCCTAGCCACTGAGGGCAGGGCTGGGTCCATCACCTGACCCTTCACTGTCTGAGCCCAGCCTTCCACCACCAGAAATTGTCAGCGTCCTGCCCTCCTCCTCCACAGGACTGCCTCCTATGGCTGTATTTCATGCTGAGTCTGTGGCAGTTTGACTCCTTGTTCTTAGGCCCCTGAGGTATCTCAGTCTCAAAGAGTAAGTTCTCTCTCAAGCTGATGGCCAGCCAGAGCCCTTCAAGTTTGGGGAAATGAGAAAATGGACTGAAGAGAATAAATTATAATGAAGGGAATAAAACAATCTGAGCTAAGCTGACTTCTCCTTAAGTCTAACCCCCATTTTATAAGTTAAGTTTCTTTCCCATCCCAAGCTAAATTCCTAAAACTATGTGACTCTGCCCTGCTGTAACCACTGCTGTTTGTCCTGTTTTTCCCTTGCTTTACCATCAACATTTAGGTTAAACTCCTGTTTGGCTAAGCCAATGTGTAACTGCTGGAATGTAGTTAAGCTGCCGTTTGCCAATAAGTTTACTGCTGGAATTTCCCTGAGTTTCTGTTTGCTTTAGTTTCAGTTTACCAAAGATTGCCTAATGCTGTACTAATGCTAACTGCTGTAACCTAATATACTGTTTTTGCCTTAAGATCAGGGTCATTTCTCTTCCCAAATGAGAGACATCCCCAGCGATAATTAACATCTTTCAAAAGCCTGATGAGGTCAGAGTGGTCTCATTCCTGCGACCTATCACCTGGACCTCCTTCCACTCTTTGGCCTTTCATGCTCACATTACTGTCTCATGAGAACTGTAGCCTTGTTCTGTGGGTAGGACTGCCAGTCTCTTCAACGGGGCCACCTGGCTGATCTTTTAGATGAAGCTTCTATTACCCTTCCCACGCCAGGGAAATCTGTGCTACCTCTATTTGCTGAGTCACTGTACTGGACAGCTTCAGTTGTCAACCTGACACACCCAGGTTGAGGGAGCCTCAACTGGGGAACTGCCTCCATTGGACTGGCCTGTGGCCATGTCTGTAGGGAATTTTTTCAATTTTTGAGTGATGTGGGAGGGCATAGGCCACTTTGTCAATGCCACCCTGGGCAGGTTGTTGTGAATTGTATAAGAAGGCAGGCTGAGCATAAGCCAGGGGAGCAAGCCAGTAAGCAGCATTCCTCCATGGCCTGTGCTTCAGCTCCTGCCTCCAGGTTCCTGCCCTGAGTTCTTACCTTAGGTTTCCTCGGTGATGAAGTGTGACCTGGGAGATGTGAGCCTTTCCTCCCCAATTTGGTTTTGGTCAGAATGTTTTGTTATAGCAATTGAATATAAACTACAGCAGTTTCTTCATCCTTTCCTTCAAACCTTATCATTAGCCTATCATTTCTTTTGTAATTTTGATACAGGGGAAACTGAGATCTCCTCTTGAGGTCCTTAATCTCATTAATGAAAGAATTTAAGAATGAAATCAAGCTGGGTATGGTGGCACACACATTTAGTCCCAGCATGTGGGAGGCAGAGGCAAGTGGATTTCTGTGAGATCAAAACCAGCCTGGGGTACATACCAAGTTCCAGGCGCTGTGTCTACAGGGAGATCTTGCAAGCCCCCTCCCCCCGCCAAAAAAAGAAGACAGAATCAAATAGATGCTTAAGGACAATTTTATTGAGTTTAAAAGAAAAGCCTTAAGGGCTGGCAAGCTATGAACCTCAGCAACTGGCCAGAGGAGAATAGAAGAGAGAAGAGAAAAACCATGTCATTTGAGCCGGCATGGAGGTGTGACACGGCCAACTACAGCCACACAGTGCAGAGGGGAGCTTCAGAGAAATAGTAGGGGAGCCCAAAATGCTACCGAAGCCCAGAGTGTTACAGAAACCGTGCTCAGAAAAGGGATAAAGAGAAGAAAAGCAGAGGTTATGCTTTTCCCGTTAGGTCAGGGATCGGGATGAAAAGCCAAGATGGTGTAGACTGGAAGGTCCCCCTTCTCCTTTTCTGGTCAGGAGCTGGTCAGGAGCCATGTTTGTAAAAGCACGGGACGAAAGCCTGCGAAAATCACCGGGCAGAGCCAGCTCGTAGTTCCAGATTCCCAGGAAATCTCCGGATCTGAGACCCACCTTCAGGACCCTGACCTGGCCCAATTGGCCAGATTCCAACACGTTGCCATCTCCCCCCCCTGACCTTCCCCACTCCTAGACGAGCGCTTTCCTGGACCTTTACCCCAGAGGGCCATGGAGTCACCCGAGAGAGCATATTTCCCGGAATAAAAGCTTGCCTTTGTTTACTTTTAAGTTGGACTGATTCGGTGTTTCTAACCTCTTATTTCCAAGTAATTCAGAAAACCAAGCTAAAGTACTATGTTGGGGATGGGGATTCTGAGAAGGAAAATTGCATTTCCTCATTAAAGGACTGATTATTTCACCCATCTCTTTAACATGGCTTACAGTGAACCCACCTTCCTAGGGATGTTCCCTTGGCCTGGTGATTGACCTGGCCTAACTGGAATGTTAGGTCTCCACCCAGGCCAGAGACTCTAGCCTCTTGACCACAGGTTTCTCTTAATGGGTTTTTATTGCTGCTGTAACAATTTCCCACCCTCTCCCACTCTTTCACCTGAGTCTATGTTATCCTGTATCACAGGATATCAGCTTCTTTCTTTAATTCTTTTTTTTTAATTAGCATACACGGCATTTTCAGGTATATGTGTAATTATACTTGGTTCTAATTCAGCTCCGTATTCCACTGCCCTCTGCTGTGCCTCCTGCCTCCCTCCATCTGGTTCCCTTCCTTCCCCGCTTCTGCTTTCATGTCACATGATGCAGAGGCAGCTTCTAATTTGCCATCACTGTTTATTGTTTATTGTTCTTGACCTGTCATCAATTTAATGCTCCCTGGATAAGTACTAGTAAACTGGGCACTTGAAATGATTTGAGGTTGTTGTTTCTGTTCTCACAGTTTATCCCTGCTGCCCTTGGGTTTACTACATAGCCCCAAACTTCCCTCTAACTTGGGATCTTCTTGCCACAGTTTCCCAAATGCTGGGATTACAAGCATGTGCCAGCAATTAAGAGCACTAGCTGTTCTTGCAGAAGACTTGGGTTCAAATCCCACCACCCACATGGTGGTTAACAACCATCTGTAACTCATTCCAAGGGATCTAACACCCTCTTCTGTGGGCATTGCATAACATGGGTGTACTTGCTTACATGCATGTAATACATGCACACACATAAATTTTTTTTGAGACAGAGTCTCTCTGTAGCCCCTGCTGTCTTGGAACTCACTATGTAGACCAGAGCGGCCTTGAACTCATAGATATCCACCTGCCTCTGCCCCCAAGTGCTAGGATTAAAGGCATAAGCCACCACACCCAGCCTTTAATTCATTTTTAAATTATCAATATGTTAACAAGAGAAAGCATTATCTAAAAACTCTACAATAAAATACTAAACTAGAGCCCAGAATGGTGGTGCATACCTTTAATCCCAGCACTCTCGAGGCAGAGGCAGGTGGATCTCTGTGACTTCAAGCCCAGACTGGTCTACATAGTGAGTTCCAGGAGAGCTGGGCCTACAGGGAGACCCTGTCTCAAAAAGAAAAAAAAATACTAAACTACAGAGATGTAAGAAAGAAAGGGAGGTCTTTATTTGGTACTACACATATATTTGCATATTAAAATTTTATGAAAATACAGTCAAATATAATAACAGGTGGGCAGGGTACCTATAATAGCTGCTATTTGACAAGCTCAAGCCAGAGGATTGCAAGCTCTGGACCAAGCTAGGCAACACCGAGCCCATTTCTGATATATCCACAGAACTACAACAAGGAAAAATGACAGTTAAAATCAAGACAGTATTATCCAATTGGTAACTTTTCTTAATCTAAATCACTAAACCAACCAAAAGTCAAAACATTTCCTTTACAGGTCTGCAGTTAATAATTCCTTTATAGCTAAGAACAAATGACTAAGACAACGCTTGTTAAGATAGTTAATCAACCAGTCCTCTGAACTTTGCCCTAGAAATGGGAGTCAGAGCTGAGCAGAGCTACACATCCCAGAAGGGTGAGCTCTAGCAAGGCCAGTGTGACTTCGTCATCAGCCACCTTGACTTGGCGTGTTGGGCAGGCAGGACCAGAGGACAGGAGGTCCAGGTCCTTTCGTCCCTAACAATAAGGGATGAAGATGGAAGCAAACAAGAGCCAAAATGAAGAGACACGAGGAGCGGCAGACTCTACTTCCACTCACACACGCACAGTAGATCCTGCCACCTCACTGGCACCAATGAATGAAAAGATGTGTGTTGATTTGTTCGCTCTTGCAGTGGTCTCACAGTTTTGCCCATGAAAGAGAAGCATAGTGAACTGTGTAAAGCCAGGTTGGAGTTGAAGAAAGAGGAAAATCTTAGAGATGTGTGCTTCTCTTCAGATTTCTTCTAACCCTCAAGTGTGTGTGAATGCTAGAGAGGAAGGTATAGCCCTCTCTTGTCCACTCTCGCCTGACTAGCCCCATAGCATTCCTGGCTAGGACTAATCCAAGTTGTCCAATTTATTCTTCCTCTTTTTTTTTTTTTTTTTTTTTT
>VZQC01012928.1:255148-297968 GCA_009823505.1 Rhizomys pruinosus
TTGAACTCACAGAGATCCATCTGCCTCTGCCTCCCAAGTGGTAGGATTAAAGGTGTGCACCACCACACCCAGCTTTTCTTCCTCCTTTAATATCCCACAGTCCTGATTTTTTTCCTTCATTTTCCCCATAATCTTCTTGCATCTGACTGAAGACCAGTAAGAGAGCCTTGAGAGAAGGAAGAGAGAAGGAAGGGCCAAGTAACTTACTGAGTTGAGCTGAGCCTCTTGCTATTTTCTGACTTATTTTCTCACTGCAACAGAGTCCCATAGAATGGGAAGTCAAGAAGGAAAGGATGGGCACTCTAGAGTAGGCTCCCTGCCACCTTCCAGGCAGGTGTGTGCCTTGTTGCTCCTAACTGGCTCATTCTCAGTGTTTTCAACATGTTTAATACTTCAACAGTAGAACCAAGCCAGGAAAGTTTTTCTTTGGTCTTCTTGAGACAGGGCCTCCCTGTAGCCCCAGCTGGCCTGGAACTATCCCTGTAGACCAGGCCGGCCTTGAAATCACAGAGATCCGCCTGCCTCTGCCTCCTGAGTGCTGGGATTAAAGGTGTACACCACCATGCCTGGCAAGCCAGGACACTTTTTTTTTTAATTTATTTATTCTTGTAAATACTTTTTTTTTAATTTATTAAAAATTTATTTTAAAAAAAACACTTTTTTTTAAATTTATTTATTCTTGTATGTGTATGAATGTACTGTCTGCATGTAGGTTTGTGCACCCGTGTCATGCAATGCCACAGAGGTCAGAAGAGGGTGTCAGATTCCCCTGGAACTGGAGTCAAAGACGGTTCTCAGCCACCATGTGGGTTCTGGAGATCGAACCTGGGTCCTCTGCAAGAGCAGTTGACGCTCTTAACCGCTAGGCCATCTCTCCAGCCCCAAGCCAGGACACTTTTAAGGATTACACCGAATAGGAGCATATTCCTAGGGAGAAAGTGCACCAATTATACTCATGGAAAACTGGGCACCACACTGGGTTCAAAGACAGTAGAATAGTGCTCATTGAGAAAACAAAAATATGCAGGACTGGAAATATGCTTCAGTGGTAGAGCACTTGCCAACGTGCTGTGAGACCATGGGTTCAATTCCCAGTGCTGCAAAAAGCAATGATAACAACTACAATAATAGTTGGCATAACCAGAAAGAAAAGAACCTAGTACTCAATGATTCTAGGTACTCACAGAAGATGAGATGTTGAGGGGGCCTTGAAGAGCATCATCCAGAGGACATGGTCCTGGTCCTTACTCTCCCCTGGCACCCAATCCTACAGATGAGAACATCAGGCTCCCCAACTAGGACTCCAACTTTCCAGTGCACTCAACTGACCATGATGGGTGTATGGTGGTGTCCGTCCATCAGGGGTCAGTGATCGTCTAGAGATATCAGTAAACCTTCCAAATCCAGTTCCTTGGAACCATCAATACAGTGAATAAAACTCTGAAGCACTACATCACTTTGTTTATTGATTTTTTTCACAACTCATACTGGCACCTGCTCAGCCCAGAGTTACTTAAAACCTAATCCTCATGGTGCTGTAGTGTACAGTGAAATAAGTGGGGTTTCAGGAAGTTAAATACAGATGCAAAGCAGAAATGTTTGAAAATCTCAAAATTCATCTATTACTCTGTCCCAAAGCCAAGAGCTGCTGGTGTTATATAACACAATAAAAGAGATGCTACATAAATTTTTAATATTTCATTGAACATAAATAATTAGAATATCTAGCCATTTTCTAAGGCAGAAATATCTGTCAACTAACGTGCAGAAAAAGCATTGCAGATGTTCACAAACTACAGAAATGTCAATTTGCTTTTGAGTTCCTTTTAAGCAATTTTTTACTCTAAAGAAGTGAACATTTCTAACCATGAATAAATTGTTTGAGGTTTAGGCAAATGTTTAAGGAATATTCAATAAAGCATTCATATAAATATTCAGCTATGTAGATAATTTGATTTAAATAGATGGTATTTTCAATAAATAAACATTGTACAACATGAATAAACATTTTAAACAACCAGCAAACATCAAAACCCAGCTGATGTTTCATGCAAATCTGTGGAAAACATTTTGTTTGGCAGCTCTCCTTACACACACCACATTGTTAGTGGTTCTTTCAGACTCTTCTATGAATGCAGCACCTTTCCCAAGACAGCGAACACATCTTAGGGCATTGGCATTTTATTGCAATCTTTCCTTCTTTGTACCTTTTTCTATGTGGCACCATGGTGTCCAACTTTCAGAGTATGGTGGAAAGAACTGCCCAGATTCCAGCTGTCTCTACCTTTTACATCTCTGTGACCTGAGGTACTTAAACCTTGCTTTCTGTTCTAGTTTGCTACTCCATTGCTGCAACAAAACACTCTGACCAATTCCAACTTGGGGAGGAAAGGGTTTATTTGGTTCACATCTCCCAGGGCACAGTTTAGCATCACTAAATGATCACAGAGTGAGAACTCAGGGCAGGAACCTGGATGCAGGAGCTGAAGCACAGGCCATGGAGGAATGCTGCTAACTGACTTGCTCCCTGACCCATGCTCAACCTGATTTCTTTTTTTTTCCCCCTCTGGTGTTTTTGAGACAGGGTCTCTCTGTAGCCCCAGCTGGCCTGGAACTCCCTGTGTAGAACAGGCTGGCCTTGAACTCCCAGAGATCTGCCTGCCTCTGCCTCCCAAGTGCTAGAATTAAAGGCATGTACCACCACACCCAGCACTCGACCTGCTTTCTTATACAGTTCAGAACCACCACCCCACAATGGGCTGGGCCCTCCCACATCACTCAACAATCAAGAAAATACTCCACATATGTGACCACAGGTCAGTCCAACAGAGCCAATTCCCCAATTGAGGCTCCCTCAACCCAGGTGTGTCAAGTGGACACCAAAGCTATACAGCACATTTATCTTCAATGTCACCATTTGTGAAATAGACATCAGAACACCATCTTTATAGGAATGAGATAAAATAAGATCCTGTGAGGAAAATATTTTTTTTTCTTTTTTTGTTTTATTTGAAAAACAAATCTTTAAAATGTCCACTTCCTTTATTTTTTTTTATGTCTATGAATGTACTGTCTGCATGCAGGCTTGTGCACCCGTGTCAGGCAATGCCGCGGAGGTCAGAAGAGGGTGTCGGATTCCCCTGGAACTGGAGTTCTTCTAGAATTGGAGTTACAGACGGGGTTCTCAGCCGCCATGTGGGTGCTGGGGATCGAACCCAGGTCCTCTGCAAGAGCAGTCGGCACTCTTAACCACTAGGCTATCTCTCCAGCCCCATGAGGAAAATATTTAGAAATTACTATAGGGCCAGGCATGGTTGCCCTCTCCTTTAATCCCAGCACTCAGGAGGCAAAGGCAAGTGGATCTCTGTGAGTTCAAGGTCAGCCTGGTCTACACAGTGAGTAGAGAGACCCTGACTCAAAAAAGATCAAAAAAGAACCCGGGCATTGGCACACACCTTTTTTTTTTTTGATGCTTTGTGTATTTCATACATGATTTTCCAATTCAGTTCAGGCATATTTCCCCTTCCCTTCCCCCCATCCCACCCCACCCCATCCCAGATCATGCATTCTGCCATAACTGTCCTGCATCTTTCTCTCAGTTTTTTTTTTTTATTTTTTAGCAATAAGTGATAATTTATGAGTACAAGCATCCTTCATGTAAAACCAATTTGCAGGCTGTTGTGCCCAAACCCACACAGCCCATGGGTCCCACCATCCAGCAAGGTGGGGCTTGTATGTTCAATCAAGTTGATCAAATGAAGTGTCCAGGTATATTGCTGTATTACCCACAGATCACGGTTAGCCCTTACATTCTACCACGCCCCCTCTTGCAGTTTTTTCCCTAGGCTTAGACAAGGGGCCACAGTGGATGAGAAGCAAACCAGTCTACAGTCTCTTGGGAGTGTTGTCTTGGCTCTAGTCAAATTCTGCTGTTTTCTTCATGGGCTTGACAGTTTGTCCAGGAATACCTTTCGATCCTACTCTGAAAGCACAAGCAATTAGGTATATATAGGTATTTAACCAGTATTCAATTGTTATGTAGGTTACTTTGGTATAGACACGATGTTGGATGGTATGTTAATCCATGACATTAACATTTTTTTCTTTGCTATGACAGGGTACTTACTGTGGCTTATAACATCTCCTTACATTAGAGCGTGCAAGTTTGTGGCATCAGCCATGGTTATTCCTCCAATGAGAGAGCTCAATAGCCAATTTGATTTGGGGATATACAGGAAATAGGTGCATCTGCTGCCACAGTTATTTTCCAGGCACGGGAGGTGTAGCTGGGGGTGGGGCACACTCCTTAATCCTAGCACTCGGGAGGCGGAGGCAGGTGGATCTTTGTGAGTTCAGGCCAAGCCTGGTCTACAGAGTAAGTTCCAGGCCAGCTGGGGCCTACAGGGGAGACCTGTCTCAAAAAGGACCAAAAAAAAAAAAAAAAAAAAAGATAAAGTTATCTGTTATCACTCTTTGATTTTGTATGGATTGAGTGGTCCATCTGAGTCATTTAAAAACAGGGCTTGAGCACCCTTGCTTATATCTACTCTACTGTATCTACTCTAATACATTGTAAATAAGGATAGAGATTGATGTCACATTTCGTTCTTAGAGAGCAATTTGACCACAGCTATCAAAATTGGAAGTGCACATTTCCTTTGATCCAACAACTGTGCCACAGGGAATTTACCTATCACTAACTAGTTGTCAAGCGCATCACCAGATCAATGTCCCAAGATGTTTGCTGCTGCCTTTTTGTACTATCAAAATAAAGGAACAACTTAGATGTTCATCAATAAATGATTAAGTAAATTACCATAAACTCCCACTTATGGGACTTGTCACAATAGAAATTTCACCTTTGAATGTTTCGTTATTGGCTTATTATCACTCTTCTTGGTGACAAGAGCACACAATGGAGGAACTTTGGGTAGCAATAAACTGCAGACCTCTCCTACCGCACTACATATGCAATCCATGAGAGACAAAAAGAGTATGACTGTCCAACTTAGTAAGTCCCTCTACTTCTTGGGAGAGAGAAGTCCACAGAGAATGGAAGCCCTCTCTCCTAGTATTTTCGCTAAGCATCTCTCCCAATGGGAGACCCACTGTGACCAGCGTCACCAATGACTGGATGCCCAACTCTGGACATAGGCAATCAGTCCATGTGATTTGTGTGCACCAGCTTCTTTTTTTCAACATTGCCTTTAGCAACAGTAGAGGTAGATGATGGCCTCCATTTATCTTTTATATTTCATTTGAACAAATAAATCTTAGATAAGAAAAAGGAATACTTTTGAAAAGCCTCATGAAGTTCACCATATAACCCAAGAATGAAAACTCTTTGTAGATAGGAACATCTGCCTCATTCACCATTGTATACACAGAACAGAACCTGGGCCCCCCAAATGATGAAATGTATCACACAAATAGTATTATCTAAAAACATGTAATAAAGCCATGCATGGCAGTGCATGCCTATAATCCAAGCTCTTGAGAGACTGAGACAGAAGAATCCCAAGCTTGAAGTCAGCCGAGTCTATATAGCAAGTTCCTGTGCCAAAATTTAAAAAAGAAATTGATAAATACATGTAATTTGTCTGTATGGGGTGATAGAAACATTTCCTTTAGAGTGGAGGACCCAGAGAGCAGTGGTCTTTCCAGTTACACCTACTGCACTGATTGGATTGCCTAGCCATGTGTTTAGTGTTAGTTATTAGAAACTATTCATAAAGAGTTATTGGAAAGAAAAATTATGAACAGTTGTTTCCTTCTTTATATTTTTAATTAAAATAATATTTTAATAGAAATGCATAGGGAAAGAGGGAAGGAACAAAATAAGGAAATACCTGGGAATCCATAGCAAATCTTTTTCTTTTTTTTTCTTTTTTTCTTTTTTTTTTTTTTTTTTTTTTTTTTTTTTTTTTTTTTTAGCCCCAGTGTCCTGGAACTCACTCTGTAGCCCAGGCTGGCCTTGAACTCACAGAGTCTTCCTGCCTCTGCCTCCAAGTTCTAGATTAAAGGCAATGCAACCACCACCGCCCAGCTAGCAATTATCTTTTTTTAGAATAAAATCAAACAACAAATTTTCTTTTTTTGGTCTGGGAATTTGTCTACAGATATGCAATGTATTGATCACAGACATTTTCTCTGCTCTCTCTCTCTCTCTCTCTCTCTCTCTCTCTCTCTCCACCCCTTTCCAGTTCTGCCCACTCCTTCCTTGTCTCAACAAATCCCCCTCCTACTTTTGTGTGTGTGTGTGTGTGTGTGTGTGTGTGTGTGTATGTGTATGTATGTATGCATGGGCACCTGCACATACACATGCACAGATCTTGTACAGGTAGACACACCTCCTATATGTTCATACTGCAAATCCATGTCACACCCAGAGAAGACAGCATCTCATAACACTCTTCCCCAACCTCCAGCTCTTAACAAGCTTTCTACCCCCCTCTCCCACGATGTTCTCCGGTCCTGACAGGGGGCAGTATACATGCTTCACTTAAAGCTGAGTACTCAACAGTCACCTATACTCAGCACTTAGACCAATTATGAGTCTCTGCATTAACTGTCGCTCATTGCAAAGCATCTCCAGGCTGGAGAGATTGTTCAGTAGTTAAAAGCCCTGGCTGTTCTTGCAGAAGATCCAAGTTCAGTTCCTAGCACACTCCAGTTTCAGGAGATTCAATACATCTTCTAGCCTCTGAGGGCACCAGGCATTCATGTAGTACACATACAAACATGTAGTACACATCATACACATAAAATAAAAATAAATTAATCTAAGAAAAAGAGGAAGAAGAGGAGGAGGAGGAGAAGGAAGAGGAGAAGAAAAAGGAGAAGGAAGAGGAGCAGGAGGAGAAGGAAGAGGAGAAGAAAGGAGGAGGAAGAGGAGGAGGAAGCAGTTTCTCTGATCAAGGCTGAGAGTCTGAGAGTATAAATATAAATACTCAGAAGGCAGTTTAACCACATGCTTATTTAGCAAAACATTAGCTGTGGGTTCCCTCCTAGGGCCTGTGACCTCTCCCTCCAGCCATAAACTTTTGACCAAGTTGCAGTACCAAGCATGAGTACCCTCCCATGAAGCAGGCTTCAAAGCCAATCAGAAAGGGATGAGTTACCCCCAAAACAATCATGCCACATTGCAACATTGGGTATATCTTTCCTGGCCAGTTGGTATTGTAGCACACAGGGTCCACCGCCTTCCAGTGCTGTGAAGGCTAGCCAGCAGAGAGGAAACTCCCAGCTTAGTTCCAGCTTGATTTCTCAATGTCCTATATCCAAAATAGATGGTGTCTTCAGCAGTAGGGTCATACCTTTTATTTATGGTGGGCAACCAAGATTAATGGCAATACCCTATGTTCTTTTGTGAACTGTATAATTAAGATTCCACCTGGGAGATTCCCACACCCACAGCCTCTTACCTCCCCCACCCCTGGGTTCCCAAGACCCACAAGAAAGGCTCTCCAAACTAGAGTTAAGTGAAGTCTAACCAGTTTACTCAGGCTTGCCTAGAAAATGAATGGAAAAAACTTACATGCCAAGTAGCAGCTCCCTCCCCACCCCGTGTAAATCCAAAGTCCCCACATGGACTCAGTGACTCTGCCCCCCACCCCCTCAGCTCCACGTGGTTGACTTTTATGTCATCTTTGGCTCCTCCCATGATGTGCACCACTCCAGAGTTCAGCTGTGTTCTCAGAAGCACCATGAATTTGCCCCACCTTGTCCTTGTCCCTTTTCTCCACATAAGCTGGGGGAGTTACTGGACCTTTAACTCCTCCTGTAGAGTGGTGGGGGCTCTTGGGTGTGAGAAAAACTTCAACATCAAAAGTCCATCCCTTTCGGAGACTGCCCACCTTACCACACACCCCGTCCTCCTACTGACCCTTACAACACTTTCTGCCAGCCTCTTCAACAAATGTCTCTGGGTCTTGAAAGTGGGAGAGAGAGAGAGAGAGAGGATGGCTGGTGACAAATCCACTACTCACGTCTATTCGTCCTTCGTTTTCAAAGGACTGTCAGTTCCTTCCAGGGGTTTCTTTTATTACTACTAATTGCTAGGTCTGGGCTTCCCAGAATTCCACGGGACACACAGATGTCCACTTTCTCGAGAGGCTGTCAATCTTCTGACCTCTTCCCCTGCACCTGAGGTACCGCCCCATGGCTGTAAGTGGGCGGGCCTCCGTCGCCATCTTACTCCTGCTCCTGTTCCGCTGCTCCACCACGTGCCAGCAGGCAGCCCGCTCTGGCAGTTCCAGTGGAAGTAAATCGTGTTCCCGGAGTGACTTCAGCCTCATGTGCCCTTTATGTGAGGGGACTTGCGCCTTTATAATGTAACATGATGGTGTTGGACATGAACTCGGTCGGGGCTTGGGATGTTTTTCATCAGACAGAGCGCTCATCCTCGCCGTTTCTCCCCTCAAAAAGAACCTGTTTTTGGAAACCCCTGGTAATTGCCAGAAGCGTATTTCTCTGGAGAACCACCTTCCACATTTCACAATAAGGTACCGTTCTCTCTCTCTCCTCTCCTCCACTCCTTCTCCCTCCCTCTCTCTGCTGCTTTCTGGCTCCATCTTTCCTCTGCCCTCCTGCTTTTAGCCTCCTGTTTTTCCCTTTTTTTCCATTTTCCCCACTTTTGAAGTCTCCTGAGAACTGGTGTATCCAAGAGTTCCCAAATCCCATCCCATCTGGACCACTGTTCTCCAGGACGCTGGAGACAGAATCCAGACCCATTATTTTGATCCCCCCCTGTAAATTCCAGGACGCTGGGTTTATCGGACTGAAGACTCTATTTCAGAACCCTCACACACATGCACGTGGGCCTGTGGACTCTGACCAGCACCCCTGAAATTAGAGTGGACGTGGTCTAATCTTCCGAAGGTGCTTCCGAGGCTAAAAGTTTTACTTCCTACAAATCTTCTTTCTCTCTCTCTCTCTCTCTCTCTCTCTCTCTCTCTCTCTCCTCTCTCCTGCCCTTCCCTACAACCTTAGCAGATTTCTGCACTAAAACACTACAACCTGGGGCTGGAGAGATGGCTCAGTGGTTTAAGAGCACCAACTGCTCGTTGCAGAGGACCTGGGTTCGATTCCCCCGACCCATATGGTGGTAGAGAACCATCTTTAACTCCAGTTTCCAGGGGAATGCCATGGCCCTCTTCTGACCTCCGCGGCATTCGCACAACACGGGTGCACAGCCTACATCCAGAGTACACTCATACAAATAAAAATAATAAATTAGGGGCTGGGGAGATAGATGGCTAAGCCGGTTTAGGAGTGCTGACCGCTCTTGCAGAGCGACGGGTTTGATCCCCAGCGCACCCACATGCGCGGCCGAGAACCGTCTGAATCTCCATTCCAGGAGAATCCGCAGTTCCCCGGGATCTGACCCTCTTTTCTGACCTCCGCGGCATTGGCACCACGGGGTGCACAAACCTGCATGCAGACAGTATATTCATACACATACAGAAATAAATAAAATTAATAAAAAAAAATTTTAATAATAATAAATTAAAAATAATAATAATAATAAATAAATAAAATATTAAAAAAAGACTGTAACCTTAAATCCAAGCTTTTTTTCCCTCCTCCTTTTTTCTTTTTTTAATATGGCTTTTACCAGCCACCCATTCAAACGGGAAAGGGCAGAGCCAGGCTGTGCCTGCGCAATGCCCCATTTCCCTAGTAGCTGCACTAAACCACACCCACTCCTTCACAGTGGCCTTTTTAGCTAAGTTTACCGTTTCCATGGTACCTAAACCTACTCCTCAGACTCCATCTTGACCACGTGGCATGAATTCCTTATTGGAAACTTAAATTTACATCGGAAACTTATAACAACTAATGCCATACTCTAATTCTTTTACAATATGTTTAATGGCATGTTCTGATCCTTTCACAATTTTGCTTTTTGGGTTTTTAGATTGGATTATTATAAACAGGCCATTGAGATTCAATTAATACATTTTTCTGACAGAGTAACTGAGTTTTGTTTTTACCAGTTTTTCATCTGTTTCAAAATAAAATCAATTTTCCATTTTTACATTTCTTTGGATAGTTAATTTTATTACAGGTTGTTGCTTGAGATTTTTATGTCATCTGGCTTTTTAACAAATGCTGTTTTGGTTTTTTATATATATTTGGTTTACAAGACTTTTACCTATTTTGAAGGGATTATTTCAGATTTGGGCATTTTCCATTTCATTGGTTTTTCTTTATAAATCCCATTTTATTCAGAAATCCATTTTTGTTTCTGCTTCTGGACACGAGCCTCTATCTGAGATTAACAAGGTGTGTTCACCACATCCAGTCCCACCTGCCATCCAGATCTTGCCTCAGGCAGTAATGTTTCAAGGGACTTTTGATTTTTCCACTAACAATAAATTTATTCTCATTCAACTAGCAGGTAAACCCAGTTGGAAACATGCAAGCCACGAGAGCCAGATCTGCCTACCTGCCTGCCCTGTCCACCATCCTGCACAGGCATGCACACACAGCCTGTGTTACAAAACACAGTATGCACACCCAGGCTGTTACCACCTGAGTAGATGTCTTAAACTCTAAATGATTCTGTGTAAATGTGACAACTAAAATTAATGGTTCCTCAGTCCTGCACAACAGTGGACAATTTTAGATTTATGTGTGCAACAGAGCAGGGAACTGAGAACTTTCTGTGCCTTGACATCAAGTTGTTCTGGGTACCAACACTTACCTATGACATTTTAGAAAAAAAAAAAAAAAAGCAAAAAAGGCAATTTCCCATTGTTCCAGAGTTTTCGGATACAATTAACATGTGGTCTGTCCAACGCTGCTCTGTGTGTTAGTAACCATTCTTCCAGTGAGTTCTTGGATTCATGTTACTGTGATGGTGTCCATGTTCTTCTGTGTGTTAATTTCTATCAAAACAAAGTGGCCACTACAAACTTCTTTCTTTCGTATACTTTGCAAAAACAAACAAGAAGAATTAAATTAAGTCTATTTTTGGCATTCCTCAAATTTTTTTTTCAAAGGCCTGATTGAAACCAAGGATTCCTAAGTGTTTACACTGGTTATCTAAAGATTTTTTATTTCTTATCTGCCCAAATTACTTTTTTCACAGGTATTATAAGTAAAATGTCCTTTCCAGGTTATTTTNTTTGCTACTTGCCTTCTGAAATTTTACACTATGCTTTCAAACTGTGTTGAATTCAAACAGTGGGTGAAATTTCCCCTGTCCCCTGCAGAAGAATAACTAATGAAAAAATATTTTGTAGATGAAATTTTAACCTTGGAGGGAATGTTAGATCATTTATTTACAGTTTTACTTGAAGGTAATGGGAAAAGTGTTATGGAAACTCCTAGGTCCCTCAGAAAAACTCAGTCATCTCTCCCCTTTTGCTCTGGAACCACTCAGCAATTATCCCTAGAGTCTGCGTTTCCATGAGTCTGGACTCTCCTGTAACCTTCAGCACCCCAGAACTGAACCCTCTCAACATACTTGGTCAGACCTGTTTCTGCCAATACTTTTTTTCTCTCCTTTTTTTTGGCGTTGAACCCAGGGTCTCACATATGCTGTGTGTGTGCCCAACCACTGGGTGCATCCCTTGTCCCTACAGTTTGTTCACTCTTGTGCCAATCCCATCTACCCTTCACAGGCTGCTTCACAGATGTCAGTGCCTTTTTCTTTGGGGGAAGGCTTTGGTCCCTTGAAAATTTCATTCCTGTCCCAGGTGAAGGTTAGGAAGCTTAAGGGGTAAGAGAAGGAGGCCAGGCCTTGGGGGATATGGTGTGTCGGAAGACATGTGGTACCTACCCAAACTCTAGTAGACTTTTCTCAAGTGGAACCTAACTTTCAACAAACTAGCATTCTGTTCATAGCACGTTAACCATTCCTAGTATATTTGAATCCAGACTTTGTTTCATGTACATGTATTTTCAGAGGGAAATATGTGAGCAAAATCAAATATTTGATTTCCAGCAGTTAAGATGGGTAAATGCAAATGCTCCCAGCTTGCCCATTTCCGCTGTGCTTCTCTAGCTCCTGTGCAGTGAGATAGCCTGTTGCTCAAGGACTCTGATGGGATTTTATTTACTGCTGGGTGGAAACAGTTGAAAAAATTATGCAGTTAGAACAATCCAAGCATTCTGCAACATTTTTTTGGCAGTTTTCTTCTCCCTTTATTGGCAGCTAGGATACGCCTGCTGAAAACATTTTCTATGTTTTCCCTTCATGGGCTCTGCACTTCCTAGTGTGAAGGCTTCTAAATTGTTCTCTTGCTTTCATTAAGATCCTATGTATCACAGTATCTCTCTCTCTCCATCTCTTTATCTGCTATCTGTTTCCCATGTATACATGAGGAGAAGTTAGTCTTGTTTCTTTGGTTGGATGTAGTTATTTGTTTGGGGGAAAAATGATTGTATAGCTTAGAAGCAAGCTGGATGGAGTCTGTGGAGGGGAACTGTTAAGCTCCTCAAGCAATGATGGGGATGATGATGGTCTCATAGGACTTGGTTTGTCATTTACTGAAGTTCCCTGATGGCAGTATGTCTTAGAGATAAAGAAATCACCAGTGTTTAAAATTTTGTCTTCAACCTGTCAACAGAAACATTGGTGCTTGGAACTTAGCACTTCCTGGGGCCCACATGGGTCCCATGAAGCTGAAAGAAATGCAGAGAGATTTTAATGAGACAAGTGGGTTCTGGCAATGGGAGGTTAGTGATACATATAACTTTTACTAGGTCAATAGAACTATCATAGTTTGTCATATCTGCAAGCTATTTGCAATGATTTTTGTTAATCATTCTGTAAGACAGCTCTTTAGACATAAGTACCCCTATACTTCCATCTCTCTTCATTAATGACATTTGAGTTAAGTGAATATTAGTCATTCCCCAAAGCAGTGAGAGAGGATTAAAGAATTTGTGTTGTTGCTGTTTGTTTGAGCTTCCTTCTTTTCTTAAGACTTTGTCTCTGGGGCTACAGAGATAGCTCAGTGGGCACTAGTTACTCTCTTAGAGGACCTGGGTTCGATCCCCAGCACCCACATGGCGGCCGAGAACCGTCTGAAACTCCAATTCCAGGAGAACACTAGTTCCAGGGGAATCCGAGACCCTCTTCTGACCTCCGCGGCATTGCACGACACGGGTGCACAAACCTGCATGCAGACAGTACATTGATACACATACAGAAATAAATAAAATTTAAAAAAATTAAACAAAAAAAAAAAAAAAAAGAGTGGTCGGGAAGAGCAGTTGGCGCTCTTAACTGCTAGGCGATCTCTCCAGCCCCAAATGTGTGTATGTTAACAACTCTGTAATATAGTTACAGCATATTAAGATCTGTCTGTGTATGATAGCAATGTATGTGCCTCTCCTCAGTACAACCTTTATAAACTACCATCGCCAAATTTAATTATTAGAACCTTATTTATGAGTGTATGTATGATTCACTTTTAAGAATTCTATAATGCAGTTATGGCATATACAAATCATTTTCCGGGCTGGAGAGATGGCCTAGCGGTTAAGAGCACCAACTGCTCTTGCAGAGGACCCCAGTTTGATCCCCAGCACCCACATGGTGGCTGAGAACCGTCTGTAACTCCAATTCCAGGAGAACTCCAGTTCCAGAGGAATCCAACGCCGTCTTCTGACCTCCTCGGCATTGCACACCTCAGGTGCACAAACCTACATGCAGACAGTACATTCATTCAAATAAATAAATAAATAATTTTTAAAAAAGAAATCATTTTCCACAGCTGAAGATTATCAGTACTGTGCAACCTGTGGACAGTCCCCTACGAGGTACTATATACCTTGTTACAACCTCAAGTGAAGCAAACATATATAAATATTGAGTTAGGCATACATACTAAAAATGTTTTATATATCTATTATAGCTTTTTTCAAAGCCCGTTTTTTATTGAAGCTTTGTGCATTTCATACAAATTTTCAAATCACATCTAGACCCATGCCCCCCTCCCTGCCCCCATCCCACCAGAACTCATGCATTCTGCCAAACATGTTTTTCATCTTTTTCACAGTCTCTTTCAAAATTTTCGATGCACAAGTTTACTGTTTCGAGCAGAAGTTCACTGTTTCAGTCAGTTCTTTGACCCAGTCTTGTTGGTGGTGGTGGTGTTATTCTTTCCAATATGTCCATCAATTCAAAATATGCATATATGCATGCCACAGATATCATAGGTTTTAGCATCTTCAGCTTATGATTTTGTTTTTCTTTATTAGGCTGAAAGATGTCATGTTTGAAGGCTCCTCCTTGGCAAGCCCAAACCACCATCAGTTCTGCCCTTGTGCTCCACACTGGGGTTTTCCCTTCCCATGGTCACCAAATGAGGTCCAGTAAGCACCATCTATCTGTACTGGTCTCCATGATAAAACCTAGTAATCCAACAATGGCAGTCTATACTCTGAAGAGGCTGAAACCCAAGTAGTGGCTCAGACCACAAGCTGGGTGTCTCAGCAGTCCCCATCTGGCACTGAAGGTTTGGAGGATTCTTGGAGAAACATGAGTCTTCAGTCCATTTTGGAAGGTTGAAAAACTGCATCTCATGCCTTTGAAGGATGGCAAAAAAGTGGCAGCCACAGGGTAGCTGCACTTTCCAGTAAGACAGGCAAAACAACTGTGCTCTTTTTCTTTTTTTTTTTTTTTTTTTTTTTTTTTTTTTTTCTTTTTTACTAATATCTCAAGTTTATACCTGAAGTACAAACTTCTCAGGCCCTTACATATTTATTATTTTCTGTTATGTTTTTCCTTTTGGATGTTTAAGGCCACGCAGTTAGCCCAGATTGACCAAGGTTTTTGTTTTCCAAGGTCACCATTGAGGATCTGGTCCAAGGGTCTCTCAGGGTGTAAAAGTGTTCAACTGCTGAAGAATAAAAAGCAAATTAAAACCCACTTTAAGATATCATCTCCACTGGTCTGGAGAGAGGCCTGGTGGTTAGAGCACCGACGGCTCTGGCAGAGGAGCCAGGTGTCGATCTCCCAGCATCCACATTGGTGGTGAGAACGTCTGTAACTCCAATGCCAGGAGAACTCCAGTTCCAGGACTCCAACACCCTCTTTGGACCTCGTGGCATTGCACGACATGGGTACACAGACCTCATTGCAGACCGTACATTCAAAGATAAATAAATTAAAAATTAAAAAAAAAAAAAAAAAAAGAGTCTCGGCACCTTTCTACGTGTCCTATGGCAGTGAGTCACCAGTCATCCAGGGCCAGGGAGGTCTTGGAGATTCACTTAAAAGGACTTCATCCAGCCAGTATCCAGTCAAGGGAAGAAAGTCCATATAGAGGAGAAACTCCTCACACTTCAAAGGGAAGCTCTGGTCAAGCAAGACCTGACTTTGTCCTCACATAGATGGAACTGGTGAAAAGAGCCAGGTGCATGGCCTGAGTGACCCCCTAAGGACCGGAACCTCAAGTGACCTTAACACAAAAACTAATTTTATTTATCTGAGCTAACTATATGGTTTTAAACACCCCAACAGGAAACTATAATCAAAAGAAGAGAAAATGAAATAACTTATTACAAGAGAGATAGGTGAGAGACCTACTGTGCCAGTTTAGAAACCTACTGTGTCATGTTAGAAAATATCTCAAAGATAGGTTACAGATTTACTGTGCCATGCAATATTCTCATGGTTATGGCTCTCATTCTGGAGCCCTGTGTACTAAAACTGGCCCTCATTCCAGAACTCTGTGTACTAAAACTTTTTTCCAATTCCTCAGAAATAGAGTACAAGTCCTCTCTCCCTTTGGAGACCCTAGACACGGCCCCTCCAATTATGAATGCACCCAGTAGCCCCCTGTTGGTACTGTGAAGTCCCTGTACTGGTATTCTCATGTAAGACTCAACCAGCTTGTCTTTTCAGTTGCAGAGAAAATGTCCACTAAGTACTGGCCACTATCGATCTGGATCAAACCCACCGGGCAGAGCACCCAGAGCATCCAAGATGGGAGACCAGATTCCAACCCTCCAGCCTGACAGCCATTCCCCCAAGACTTCATCCTCCCCTTAGCTCTGAAGTACATACAGAAGAGAGAACAGTGTCCCATTCCCTTATCATAGACAAAAGGCTGCAATGTTAGGTCTGGGCTTCCCAGAATTCCAAGGGACACACACACACTTTCTCCAGAGGCTGTCAATCTTCTGACCTCTTCCCCTGCACCTGAGGTACCGCCGCAAGCCTGCAAGTGGGCGGGCTTCAGTCGCCATCTTACTCCTGCTCCTGTTCCGCTGCTCCACCATGTCCCAGCAGGTGGCCCGCTCTGGCAGTTCCAATGGAAGTAAATCATGTTCCCAGAGTGACTTAAGTCTCATGTCCCTTTTATCTGGGGTTTCAGGCCTTTTTAACCTAACACTAATAAAACATAAATACCAGGGGCTGGAGAGATGGCTCAGTGGTTAAGAGCACTGACTGCTCTTGCAGAGGACCTGGGTTCGATTCCCAGCACCCACATGGTGGCTAAGAACCGTCTTTAACTACAGTTTCAGGGGAATCCAACGCCCTCTTCTGACCTCCACGGCATTGCACGACATGGGTGCACCAACCTACATGCAGACAGTACACTCATACACATAAAAAAATAATAATAAATAAATTTTTAAAAACAAATAGCAAGAAACACAATGTCTAAACAAATACCCTCATAACAACCTAATTTACCAGCGCAAACACGAATGTTTGGATGGTACTTTCCTAGGGGCATCGCAGCCATCTAACAAAACAATCATAGTGGCTTCCCCACGGGGGTCTATAACTTCCCCCACCATTGGGGCTTGGCCTGGCTCACAGTACCAGATGTGCGTTCCTCCCTTAGGAGCAAGCCTTAGATCCTATTGAAAATTTGCCAGCTGCACAAACACTAAACGGGCCACTATTGCACCAGCAGAAACTTCTCAACAAGCATGTTCGTAGTGCAGCACGCGGGGTCCATCAGCAGCAGAATTGTGGGAGACAGCTCTCCTCCAGCCATCTGCATAGCAAGCACCTTCTGGCACTGTAAAAGCCACCCATCCGGTGACAGGGAGTTTCCAGCTTAGTCCTACTTTGATTTCTCCCTCTCCAGTGCTCACATCATGCAGAGTCTTCAACAATAGGCTCTTACTGTCTGTTTCTGGTGTGCAGCCAACATTGGAGGCAATAGCCTTTATTGTTTTGGGGGCTCCCAGGGCCTCCTTGGCCAACAACTCATAAGGGGGCAGCCCACCCCTGGTACTAGGATTTTCATTTAACAACCGTATAGCTTCTGGAAGAGCTTTTTTTCCATCCTCGTAGGGTTCACTCTAGGCTTAGGTCCTTTAACTGTTCTCTTAGTAACCCATTTTTTTCTCTCAATTAGCCCTGCCCCAGTAAGGTTGTAGGGAAGGTGAAAATACCATTGAATCTGGTTATTCTCAACTCAGGTTTGTACTTCAGCACTTGTGAAGTGAGTACCTCTGTCACTATCAATTCTCTGTGAGCACCCATACACAACACTGAGTTGGACAAGGCCCTTAATAGTAGCCTCACCCATCATTTGCCTGCAAGGAAAGGGCTGCAGAAGACCTGTGGCAGGGTCCACACAAGTGAGCACGTACTTACACCCTTCACTGGCTGGCAGGGGCCCTATAGAGTCTGTTAGCCAGTCCCTTACTGGGGAGGCTGACTTATGGACATGTCCCATCATGGCATCTAACCTCCGGGCATAACTGGGAACAAGCCTCACAGGCTTGGACAGCCTGTTGGATGTTAGCATACTTAAACAGGATGCCAGCTGCTTGGCTGTTCTCCAACCGGTGTCTGCTCCCCTATGGCCAGACTTGATATGGATCCACTGAGCTGCGTCTAGGGGTACCTGGGGGCAAAAAGCTCTTATTTTGGTAAGAGCATCAGCTTCCTGGTTTCCTGACGCACTCACCAGGCGGTGAACTGCCATATGGTAAACTACCAAGGGCACCATCTCTCGATGCACCTTGTTATATATTTCCTTCCACATCTGCTGTCCCCATAGTGGCCACCCCATCACCTGCCAGCTTTCTTTCTCCCATTGGGCCGTCCATAGGGTTTGGCCTTTGAAGACTGCCCGACTATCAGGGCAGATGGTTACTGGCCAGGGCTCTTGTCCTGTTACTACCCACACAGCTCTTAATTCAGCCCATTGGCTGCTTTGTCCCTCTCCCCTGCCCATCCACAGTGTCAGTGTTCATCTGCACTGCCACAGCTACTCATTCCTGTTTGGCTCCCCTGCTGGAGCCATCAGTGTACCGGGCATCATCAGGAATTGGGGGATTTCCTTCTAATACTTTGGTTTTATGGGTGGTCACCCAGAGCAGGTGAAGGGAGAGGCTCATTGCTTTGAAACAGCACCGGCTCTAGTACTGCATGCACGGCATTGGTGATTGGGCTGGTGGACACCACCCCCTCACTATTGTAAATATGCATGCCACCTTGGCAGTGTTTGGTTTTGTGCTGCCCCAGACAGAAGCTTAGCTAACAGGCCCTCCACCCATCCCTTTATGGATATGCAGACTTTACAGTGACTGAGGTGGGATCTGTAATGGACTCCACCTGTTGCAGTGCTTTGTATACCGCTACTGTTCTAGTGCTGTATACGGGGATTCTGCCCCTTTCCACGACTGAGACCAAAATCCAATTGGGTCTGTTCTGGTTGTTGTTGCCATAAACTCCATCCATATCCCTCAGGACTCCCGGTTACTACCAAGAGGAAGGGGCACTGAGGTATTGGGGCACACACCTGCTTAGCTTGTCTGACCAGTATCTTGGCTTGTTCAAAAGCCTCTTGGGGCCTTGTGGCCCAGTTCTATGTTCACCTCTTTTCACCAAGTTATATAAGGGGAGTGTGACCTGAGTAAGGTGAGGTATAAAATGCACCAATACCCTAGAAGCCCCCAAATTACCTGTAAGTGTTAAGCATTTATTGGTATTGGCTGCTGAAGGATTTTCTCAACTGCTGTACTAGGTATCATGCAAGTCCTGCCCAACCATAAAATTGCTAAAATCTTTACTGTTGTACTGGGCTCTTGTACCTTGTTCAGGTTGACTTCCCATCTGAGGTTCCATAGGTGTGCTTGCATTGACCCTCAAGTGGGCTTCCAATTCTGAAAGACACTCAGAAGTTAGCATTACATCATGTATATGGTGGAACGTTTTCACAGAGGGAGAGCAGGGTAACAGAGCCTTGGGCCACCATCCTGTGACAGTGGGGCTATGGAGGTGACCTTGGGGCAGTACTCTGAAGATTCGCTGCTGTCCATTCCAGGTGAAGGAAAACTGATCTTAGGATTCAGCAGCTAAGTTAATAGACATCTAGGCTGATTCCATTTCCCAGCTACTGTGAATAAAACAGCAAGTATGTGAATGTGCAGGTGTCTCTGTTGTAGAAGACAGAGTCCTTTGGGTGTATGCCCAGTAATGGTATAGCAAGAAACATCCATTTTCTTGGCTTTAAAACAACAAAACTCAGGCCTGAAGAGACAGACCAGCAGTTAAAAACACTGACTGCTCTTGCAGAGAACCTGAGTTTGGTTCCCAGCAGCCATGTGGCTGTTAACAACCATCCTTAACTCCGGTTCCAGGGGATCTGATGCCTTCTTCTGGCCTCCATGGGCACTGCATGACAACAGTGCACTTACATAAATACAGGTAACACACTCATACACATAAAATTAAGAAATAAAATATTTTTAAAACAAAACTCTGGCTACATTAAATAGAAAAAGGATGTACCATGTGTGTTTGTGTGTGTACATGTATATACGCAAATGTGCGTGAGAGCGTATGTGCACATGTGTACATGTAGAGCCCAAGAGTCAACATCAGATGTCTGTAAACTTCTCTCCATCTGCCTTATTTTGTGAGACGAGCTCTCTCACTGAACCAGGAACTCACTGTTTCTGCTAAACTGGAAGCCAGCAAGCCCTGGGGGTCCAACTGGCTCTGCCTGCCCAGCGCTGGCCTCATAGGTGTGTACCATTGCACTCAGCCTTTTATATGGGCACTGGGGATCTAAAGTCAGGTACTTAGGCTTGTGCAGCAAGCACTTAACTAACCAACCATATCCCCAGCAAAGGAATGCATCTTAAGACATCAAATACCTAACAAAGTACATGAAAAGTCTGGGGAAACAGCCAAAAACTGACTCTGAGCTGCCATCATCTTGCCATAGGAACTTAATCTGATGCCACTCCCCCAGACGGCCACCAGGACTGATGCATGCACAGAGCCATTGCCTTCTTGACTCTATGACCCTCCAGTGTCACAGCTTTGAGGTTCAAAGTTCAAGGCCGGAGCAGCCAGTCAAATAAGATAAAGACTCCTACCCACGAAAAAGTTCCGACCTGTAGGGTCAGAAACCCCTCCCTCCCTCATTCACTATAACAGGAAGGCAAAGTAAGAGATTGGTTGGGGGTGGGAGAGGTAAATGACAAAATCTGATTGGTTGCTTCTGCTTTTATCAATGCATTATGACAAAGGGCTATTAATGATGGAGAAGTCGGTAGACAGTGAGATTTTAAGAAAGGAGTGGAAATAGCTCTTTAGAGGATGATATTTTGTGTTCCAGTTATTCACATAGTAAACTAATCCAAAACAGTGACTTACAAAAACAACAATTATTTCTTGTACCTTGGTAGGCAGTTCTCACTCAGGATCCCTCAAAAGATTGCAGTGAGATGGTTGTAAGGCTGGGGTCACCGTGAATGATTATTCATACATAAATTTGGTGAGGGTCCTATAATATCTCTCTCCATTTACATATTTACATATGTGTATATATACACACATACATATGCATATATTTATTTTATTTATAAACTCATATACAACACAAATATTTATGTATATGTTTGCATACAGATCCACAGATTTTATATATATATATAATTTACATAGCATCTAAAGATTCACAATGCCCCAAGAATCTTTGTGACCTCTTTAGCCTGGCCTCAGAAGTTGCACGATATCCATTCTGCTGTGCTCTGCTCATGGAAGAGTAAACAGTTTGATTCTGAGTAGTAAAGTTCTGTCCAGTCTCAAAAGAAGAGAATGTATATGGTCTCTTAATGAAAGAAATATCAAAGAATTTACAGAGATATTTCTATAACACAATAAGTAGAAAAACAAAAATATTGAAAAATTAAAAGTAGGGGCTGGAGAGATAGCCTAGCGGTTAAGAGCACTTGCAGAGGACCCGGGTTCAATCCCCAGCACCCACATGGCAGCTAAGAACCTCTGTAACTCCAATTCCAGGAGAACTCCAGTTCCAGGGGAATCCGAGACCTCCGCGGCATTGCATGACACGGGTGCACAAACCTACATGCAGACAGTACACTCATACACATACAAAAATCAATAAAAATAAAAAAATTTTTAAAGTATAGTGAGTATTCATTTGGGGTACGTGGTCATGAATCAGAGTCTGGGTGGGTCCATTGAGTTTGGACTAGTTGAGTGTGAATATATGACAGAGAAGAGTTAGTTACCATAGGTTTCATTAGCTGTCATCTCTGTGAGGATGTGAGCACCCTGAGGGAAGGACTTCCCTTTGCATGACTTAGAGCTGAATCTGAGACTAGCGCTGATCTGAGGAGTCGCTCAGTACAGCCCTCTTGTGGTGGATCCCGGCTTTTCCTCATAGCAGCTCCTTTCAGTCGGGATACTCCCCTGCCTCCCTGTCTCCAAGTACACTGTATGCCTTTTCACTGTTCACTTCAGTGCTTAGGAGCCTTGGGTCTCACAACTATAAAATAAAGATTATGTGATTTTTTTAAGGTCTCTTTCAGGCATAAAAGTCCTGTCTTGCCATCTCATCCCACTTGTCTGATGACGTCCAACATGGCTGCAGAAGCACATCTGTTCAGATGAAGGCACCGGCACAAGTGCCCTCAAGTTTTTACCTTACAACTGATCCACTTAAGACACAGCCTCTGGAAACACATTGAATCGAAAAGCGAATCCTCCTACACTCAACAAATCCTTGTTGTATTTCAGCATGAGAACACAGGGGGAGAAGTATTGATGCTGGAGCTCGAAAGTACCTAAAAAAAGATAGATCCTGCCCATTCTTTGACCTCCTGGGTGTTCACATCCTTACTTCGCTGTCACCCAGCCAGTCAGGTAAATATATCTCTTTTTATCTTTCCATATCTGTCAGTCCCTTCTCTCCCAAATCATTTTTGTTATTTTTCTCCGAACCTTCCCCAGTCTGTCTTTGCCTTTCCAATACTTCATGTAAGTGCTATACTCGAGGTGGGACGTGGGGGAATGGGGCTGCAGAAGCACCAGAGAAGCTAGGGCAGAAAACAAACAACACTTACTAAGGCGGCAATGCTGCCTGAGCATTCACTGTGACCTGGAAGCTGAAGCGCACTCTGAGGTCAAATTTGTAAACCTGACAACTGCTTATGAGGCGGATTTAAGGACTAGAGTTAGGTCTCCTGCTCAAAAATGGCCAGCTAGGGTTCAATGTCAACTCTATTGTGTGACCTCGGATAATACATTTTTAACCATTTCATTCCTCAGTAGGATTAAATGCTATGTACATGGAGTGCTTTGAACTATACCTAGAACACAATGAGCACTCTATAAATGCAAGAATGCTATCTACTGTTCTTCCATCTGCCTGAAATTCTACATTTACAATTTCTTCTTTAGGATTAAAGCAGGGAACCCAGCCCTGCTGCTAGTCCAACTTTATCCATGTTCCCAGGCTAAGAAGGCCACTTGTTCTCCTGCCTTATCCTGTGATGAATGTGATTTCCATATCAGGCCCCTGTACGTGAGCCTGCCTTGATCATCTTCCCCATGTCCAGCTCTTTTAACCCCCAACTCTATCCCTTTAATCTTCTTCAGGAGCTAGATTAATGGATGGAGTTCTGCCAGGTAGGAATATCCAATAAATATGACATGAGGGGCTAGAGAGGCTCAGCAGTTAAGGACTGGCTGTCCTTACAGAAGACCTGGGCTCAGTTCCTAGCACCTGAATAGCAGCTAACAGCAGCCCATAACTTCGGTTCCAGAGGATCCAACATCCTCATCTGGCCTCCACAGGAATTGCACCAAATGACTGCATTTACATATATGCAGACAAAACATTCATACACATAAAATAAATAAATCAAAAACTTAAAAAATAAATAAATATGAGTTGATTGACTGAGCAGCTATGTTCCTTTGGTCTGACCTAGAATGCTGTCCCCTGGGCTCCATCCTCTGTGCTCCCTCCCTGCACCTCAGGTCTGGTTTTCACTGCCCACATCTGAGCTCTCAGTTCTCCAGTCATCTTCCATGAACAGACAAATACGAAACATCTTTTACTTCCTTGGCTGGATAATCGAACGTATTAAATCTCTCAAGGCTTTTCTCCAGAACACACAGTCCATGATTCTCATGGTATAAAACTCCACCTCTGGGGCTGGAGAGATAGCCTAGCAGTTAAGAGCGCCGGCTGCTCTTGCAGAGGACCTGGGTTCGATCCCCAGCACCCACATGGCACTGAGAAACGTCTGTAACTCCAATTCCAGGAGAACTCCAGTTCCAGGGGAATCTGACGCCCTCTTCTGACCTCCTCGGCATTGCATGACATGGGTGCACAGACCTGCATACAGACAGTACATTCATACGCATACAAAAATAAATAATAAATAAATAAAAATTTTAAAAAAGTAAAGGTGTGTGCCACCTTATCTGACACATACTGCATTAATTAAAAAAAAACAAAAAACTCCACCTCTGCAGGGTCAGACAAGGCTGCACTTAGTGGTATGTACTCAACTCCTGCACTCCCTCAGCGGCAGTCCATGACTGTTCAGTGAGAAACACCCTCATTCTGCCCCAGTGCCCTGAATCCATGAGGTGATAGGGTTGCTTAGATGAAAGAGGATGGGGCAAAAGAAAAAATATATAAAATAAGGTTGGGGACTGGTGAGATGGCTCAGAGGGAAAAGTGCTTACCATACAAACCTGATGACCTGAGTTCAAGTCCAGGGACTCACAGTGGAAGAAGAGAACCGACTCCTGAAAGTAGTCCTCTTTCTTCCACACACAGGCCATGAGATGTGCGCGCACACACACACACACACACACACACACACACACACACACACACTAATAATAAACAAAAATAAAATAAGGCCATACAGCAGGATGAGAACATATCAAGGGGCCCTGGAGGGAGAAAGGCTGGCTGGAGCCTGGCCTGATAAGTGGGGCTTCCAGGGGGACTCTTCCTGTTGGGATAAAAAGAGTTCAGAGTTGAGAAAACCAGTGAGGGGAGCCCAGACCTAGTTGAAAGTCATCAGAATAAGAGAACTTTCCCGGGTGGAAGCAGATGGTGACTGAGCAATTTGCATAGTTGACAGAACTTTTAGATTGTCAAAAGGACTCTCAGGGGGCGGGGGGGGGGGGGTCATCCCTGCACTCCAAGTTGAAAAGCCTCGCATTAGAATCTCAGAACCAGTCAATACCTAGAATAGAGTGCTCACTCAGGTTGTTGGGAATGTGTCTCCCCAGACCATGGTAAAGTCCTAGTCAATGCTACAGTGGTACCGGAACGTTGAGCATATGAGAAATGATTAGGGTTAGGTGAGACCCTAGGTGTAGAGAGCCCATGATGGAAATGAGCGTCCTCATAGGAAGAGAAACACCAGATTCCTCTCTCCATCATGTACAGATACTGCGAGGAAGTAATCAGAAGCCAGAAGTTTCACAGAGTCGCCCAAGAAGAAAGATTAGTGTTGCCTAATGGCATGAAGGCTGATACTACAAGGTTTGAAGAGGAAGAACTGCACTTTTCCTCGTTGAACATAGGAAAGACCACACTGAGAGCTGAGGGGAGGCTGGGGGGCAGCAAAAGCTGATACACGGGGCAGAACCAGAGAAAGACAGTGAAGAAGTCACAGCTGTGAAGCGAAATTTCAAGCCATCTCTCCCACTAAGATGTCAGGGGAGGAAGAGTGAAATGTAAAGATGGCTGTCGCACAGCTGCATTCCACTTCAGGTAGGTCTAGGATCACCTGCAGGGACCTTAAGGAAACTAAGCCTTTGAACTGGGTTTTAATAGCAAGAAAGTCAGGATTTTTCTTCACTCAGCAATTCCGCTGGCCTCTTTGATCTCTGAAAAAGCATCAAGTCAGGAAATTTTCCTCTAGTGAAAGCTTTCCTGGGTGGTTTCTTGGGAGCCTTGAACACTGCTTGTGTGGTTCCCCAGCAGGGAAGCCTGAGCCTCTAATCAGGCCCCGCAGTGGCAGGGCAGTAGAGACAGGGCAGCAGTTGCGGAAAGGCAGGTCCCAGAATTTTGGAAACTCTTTTTAAAAAGAAAGCTAAGAGACTCTAAATTCGGAGGAGAGGACACAGGGGGAGTGGAGGTGAGTACCACCTGAGATTTTTAGAAAACAAAATAAAAAGGAGAACGTACATGGAAGTGCAGCAGAAAAACTAAGAGGAGAATTAGAATGTTAGCTAGAAGTAGCCATACAACATGGGCTTAGATAATGTACCTCACAAAAATTCGGAATGGTGAAAATTCCAGGAAGGTAAGGTGAAGACAGGGATCCTTGTTAGGAGAAATGAGTTTGGTAGGTTTTAGAAACGTATTTGCGCCAGGTGTGGTGGCGCGCGCCTTTAATCCTAGCACTTGGGAGGCAGAGGCAGGCGGATCTCTGTGAGTTCAAGGCCAGCCTGGTCTACAGAGTGAGTTCCAGGACAGCCAGAGCTACAGGAGACCCTGTCTCAAAAAGACCAAAAAAAAAAAAAAAAAGTATTTGCTTCCTGGTGGCTAGCTTCCATAGTGCCAGAAGATGCTGTGCCAGCTGCTGGGAGGGAAAAGACATCATTAGTCGTACCCAGTGCTAGACTGACTCTGCATGCTAAAATGCCACCTGCCAGACAAGATGTGCCCCACTGCTGCAAGCAATAGTGGCATAACTGTTATGGAATAATTAGTCGCTTTCTGATTGGAGTTGAAGCCTGTTCCACAGTCAGGAATTTCTTTTTCTTTTTTTTTTTTTTTGAGACAGGGTCTCCCTGTATCCCCAGCTGGCCTGGAACTCACTCTGTAGACCAGGCTGACCTTGAACCCACAGAGATTCACCTGCCTCTGCCTCCCAAATGCTAGGATTAAAGGTGTGTGCCACCACCCCCGGTGGCAACCATCAAAGATGGTTCTTAGCTGCCATGTGTGTGCTGGGAATCGAACCCAGGTCCTCTGCAAGAGCAGTCCGTGCTCTTAGCCACTGAGCCATCTCTCCAACCCCCAGGCCAGAATTTCATGCCTGGTACTGTAGCCCTGGTCAAAAGTTCATAACTACAGAAGTCACAGGCCCTAGGGTCTGTCAAGTTACTTTCTAAATATTTATATTTATACCCATAGACCTGGGCTGCACTCAGTCTTGGTCAGAAAAGCTTCTTTTCCGCAGTGGGCAGCAGCCAATGCAGAGCTGCATAACTGAACAAAGTTCCGAGAATAGGAAACTGAGTAGCCAGCCCTAAATGGGACATCTTTGTCAGCTGCCACCAGGGAGCTGCCATCAGGGAGCGTCACAGAAGAGGAGGCAGAAAGACTGGAGGAGCTGGAAGAAGACGAGCAGTGCCGTGAAATGCTTTCTTCTGGGCTTGACTTGCCTATCGTACTCCTGAACTCACAGCAGTTGTGGTTACCTGCACAAGTCTCACAAGTTCAAGTCAGCCAAAATCTCCGCATAGATGGGGGAGTGGACCTCAGGCCACACCCCTTACTGAGGAGCTATAGGCAGTTGATAGCTGTTGAAGGAAGAAGAATCATTCTTTGAGAGCATAGCCACTGGTCAGTTTCCCATGCCCCAGTGAATGGCCCACAGCCATGCACATAAGAACAGCGCTAACTGGACTTAGTGAGTTATCAAGAAAATGAAGATACGAAGTTGGGAGGAGGATGTGGTATAGACGGGAATGTGCAGGAAGTTGGAATGGGGAAGTGAGGAGAGTAAATGCCATCTTGTTTCATTCTATGCTTTCTACGCATGGTGGTGTAGGCCTTTAATCCCAGCACTCGGGAGGCAGAGGCATGCAGATTTCTATGAGTTCAAAGCCAGCCTGGTCTACATAGCAACCTCCAGGCAAGACGAGACTAAAGGGAGACCCTGTCTAAAAAAATACCAAATAAATAAATAATTTAAATAAATAAAAAAATTAAAATTCTCAAGAATAAAGAAAAATTAAGGAGCTGGAAAGATGGCTTAGTGGTTAAGAGCACTGACTGCTCTTGCAGAGGATCCTCAATCCCCAGCACTCACATGACAGCTAAGAACCATTTTAGGCTGGGTGTCATGACACATGCCTTTAATCCCAACACTCGGAGGCAGAGGCAGGCGGATCTCTGTGAGTTTAAGGCCAGCCTGCTCTACAGAGTGAGCTCCAGGCCAGCTGGGACTAAAGGGAGACCCTATCTCAAAAAAAAAAAAANAAAACAAAATAAAAAGGAGAACGTACATGGAAGTGCAGCAGAAAAACTAAGAGGAGAATTAGAATGTTAGCTAGAAGTAGCCATACAACATGGGCTTAGATAATGTACCTCACAAAAATTCGGAATGGTGAAAATTCCAGGAAGGTAAGGTGAAGACAAGATCCTTTGTTAGGAGTGAGAAATGGTAGGGATCCTGGTTAGGAGAGAAATGAGTTTGTAGGTTTGTTAGAGGAACGTATTGCACCAGGTGTGGTGGGCGTGCCACGCCTTTAATTCCTGCCTACGTTGGGAAGGGCAGAGGATAGGGCGGGGAATCTCTGGGTGTTCAAAGCCAGCCCTGGTCTACAGAGTGATTCCAGGAGCCAGGACAAGGCTGAGGTCTACAGGGAGACCCTGTCTAAAAAAGACCAAAAAAAAAAAATAAAAAAAAGTATTTGCTTTCCTGGTGGCTAGCTTGTCCATAATGTGCCAGAAGATGCTGTGCCAGCTGCTGGGAGGGAAAAGACATCATTAGTCGTACCCAGTGCTAGACTGACTCTGCATGCTAAAATGCCACCTGCCAGACAGAAAGATGTGCCCACTGCTGCAAGCAATAGTGGCATAACTGTTATGGAATAATTAGTCGCTTTCTGATTGGAGTTGAAGCCTGTTCACAGTCAGGAATTTCTTTTCTTTTTTTTTTTTTGTTTTTTTGAGACAGGGTCTCCCTGTGATTCCCCAGCTGGCCGGAACTCACTCTGCTAGACCAGGCTGACTTGAACCCACAGAATTCACCTGCCTCTGCCTCCCAAATGCTAGGAATTAAAGCGTGTGTGCCACCATACCCCGCTCCAAAAAAGATGGTTCTTAGCCCATGTGATGTTGATGCTGGGATATCGAAACAGTCCTCTGCAAGAGCAAGCCCGTAGTTCTTAGCACTGAGCCATCTTTCCAACCCCCAGGACCAGATTTCATGCTTGGTACTGTAGCCCTGTGTCAAAATTTCACATAACTTACAGAAGACAGGTCCCTAGGGTTCCTGTCCCAAGTTACCTTTTCTAAATACTAATTTTCATACCCATAGACCTGGGCTGCACTTTGCAGTCTTGGTCAGAAAAAGCTTCTTTTGTCCGCATGGTGGGCAGCCAGCCAATTGCAGAATTCTGCCATAAACTGACAACAGTTCCCGAGAATAGGAAACTGAGTGGCCAGCCCTAAATGCGGACATCTTTGTTCAGCGCCAACCAGCACTGGGCCAGGAGCGTTCACAGAAGAGGGAGGCAGAAAGACTGAGGGCTGGGAAGAAGACGAGCAGTGCCGTGAAATGCTTTCTTCTGGGCTTGACTTGCCTAATCGTACTCTTGAACTCACAGCAGTTGTGGTTACCTGCACAAGTCTCACAAGTTCAAGTCAGCCAAAATCTCCGCATAGATGGGGGAGTGGACCTCAGGCCACACCCCTTACTGAGGAGCTATTAGCAGTTTGATAGCTGTTGAAGGAGAATCATTCTTTGAGAGCATAGCCACTGGTCAGTTTCCCATGCCCCAGTGAATGGCCCACAGCCATGCACATAAGAACAGCGCTAACTGGACTTAGTGAAGTGATCAAGAAAATGAAGATACGAAGTTGGGAGGAGGATGTGGTATAGACGGGAATGTGGTGCCCAGGAAGTTGGAATGGAAGGAGAGATGAGTCTATATTGCCATCTTGTTTCATTCTTATGCTTTCTACGCGATGTGGTAGGTGATAGCCTTTTAATCCCAGCACTCCGGAGCAGAGGCAGGGCAGATTTTCTAATGAGGGTTCAAGCCCCTAGGCCTGGTCTACATAGCGGACCCCAGGGCAAAGACGAGAGACCTAAAGGGAGGAACCCTGTCCTGAAAAAAAATACCCAAATAAATAATTAATTTAGATAGAATTAAAAAAAAAAATTTAAAATTCTCAGAAGTTAAAGGAAAAAATTTAAGAGGCTGGAAAGATGGCTTAGTGGTTTTTAAGAGCCTGGACCTGCTCTTTGCAGATTGATCCTCAAATCCCCAGCAGCTCACATGACAGCTAAGAACCTTTAGGTAGGCTGGGTGTCTGACACATTGCCTTTAATTTCCCCAACACTCCGGAGGCAGGAGCAAAGAGGCAGGCGGAATCTCTGTGAGGTTTAAGGCCAGGCCTGCTCTACAGAGTGAGCTCCGGCCCGCCTGGGGAACTTAAAGGGAGACCTGTTTCTCAAAAAAAAAAAAAAGAAAAGAAAGGAAGGAAGGGAAGGAAGGAAGGAAGGAAGGAAGGAAGAAAAAAAAGAAAAGAAAAGAAAAGAAAAAGAAAAGAAAAGAAAAAGAAAAGAAAAGAAAAGAAAAGAAAGAAAAGAAAATTAAAACTGTTTTAAATATAATTTTACAATAAAATTTTGTATTTGTGTAACTTTGGAATGTGTCTGAAAACAAGAAATAGGTTAAATGTACAAGCCTGGAGTTCAAAAGACCAGGCCAAACAAGGGATCTTAAAAGAAATTACACATAAATGGTTGTTGAAGTTGTAAGAAAGGATGAGATTTGTGGGCTGGAGAGAATGGCCTAGCAGTTAAGGAGTGCCAACTGGCTCTTTGCAGAGGACCCAGAGGTTCGATCCCCCAGCACACATGGCAGTTGAGAACCGCTTAACTCCAGTTCCAGTGGGAATCCAACACCCTCTTACATCCTCTTCTGACCTCCGTGGGGCATTGCATGACACGGGTTACACAGACCTACATACAGACGGTACATTCATACACATACAAAAATAAATAATAAAAAAAAATTTTTAAAGAAAGGATGAGATTGCCCCCAGAGAAGGGAGAGAATAGACTATAAAGATGCTGAGAAGAGACCCTAGCAGAAAACAGTATGTAGAGACAGGGCTGGTGAGGTGATGCAGCAAGTGAAGGGCTTGCCACCAAGCCTGATGACGGAGTTCAGCCCCTGGGTCCCCCAAGGCAGAAGGAGAGAACTGACTCCTGAAGATTTCTGACCTCCACATGTGCAGTGCTATGCATGGACATACACACACACACACACACACACACACACACACACACACAAATAAAAATAACTATAGGGCTGGAAAGATGGCTCAGCAGTTAAGAACACCAACTGCTCTTGCAGAGGACCTGGGTTCTATCCCCAGCACCCACATGGTAGCTAAGAACTGTCTTTGACTCCAGTTCCAGGGGAATCCGACACCCTCTTCTGACCTCCAAGGCATTGCACGACATGGGTGCACCAACCTATATGCAGACAGTACTCATACACATAAAAAAATAAATAAATAAATAAAATTTAAAAAATAATAACTGTAAAAAAATGATCTAAACAAAGGTGAATGAGGCGAAACAAGACACTATATTAACCAGAATAGTACCAGGGCATTAGAGGAAGAATTGCAACAATTGAGTTCAATTAGATTTAACTGGGAAGTCATCGTTAAGATTTTCAAGATGGAAGCAGAAAACAGATTACAGAAGATTGAAGAAACCAGAGTGAGGCAATGTGAATAGCCCTTCCTGATTCTTACATGTGAGGGAAAGCAAAGAGATGGGGGGGAATCCCCTGGGCCACCAGCAGATACAGCATTTTGCTATATCTTTATAATGGGAAAGATGTAAAAGTGTTTCTATTCTGCATGGAAGAGTCCACTGGAGATTAAGTGGTACAAACATAAAAAATATAGAAGGGAAATTGTACCTGAAGGTCCTGGAGGAGACTGGAGAGATAGAATTTAATTCAGCTCACAGATCAAACTTAGATAGAGATGCAATACCAGAGTATCAGAATGAGAGGCTGGTACTGATGCAGACAAAGGTGTTCATGAAGCAATTTCTATCTCTCTTCCCTAGATATTAAGTGATACTGACTGCAGGAAGCTGCAATATGGATGGGAGCCTGGGGAGAGTGGGAAAGCCCTGAAGACTGAAGGAATCATCAAGGATGTGCTTGACCCACAACAACCACAGGATATGTAGATGTTGCATGACTGACTCTAGCTTCTCTCAGAATCTCTAGTTTGGGAGCCAAAGTTATCTTAGATGTAAGGAAGATACAAGGTGAAAATTCTACAATGGGGGGAGCATACACACAGGGAAACAAAAAACCCAGGATGCTGGAAAGAGAAAGGAAAAAAACCAATGCCCCATGAAATTGTACCTGGAATGATAAAAGTGGGAAATCACAGGAAGAGTTTGACAAATAGAAGTGGAGAGAATGACAAAGAGACTGGAGACTGCCGAGAGAGAGAGAGAGAGAGAGAGAGAGAGAGAGAGAGAGAGAGAGAACAGGATCTGGAGGTAGGAGCTAGCCCTCCGTAGTAAGGGGAAAGCCCATGATGAAGGCTGTAAGCTTTACCTCACTGCAATGAAAATGGAGTTAGAGTTAAAAAGATGGTTAGGGTTAAATGCCAAGGCTGGAACAGGGGTTGAAAACAAAGCAGCCTGCAGCTGGGTAGGACATAGCCAGATAAGAGACAGACCGGCTCTGAAAAGCAAGACTGGTGTCAGCCAGCTGGCTAGCTTCCATGAGACCCCGAAGCCTTCGAGGAATATATGTAAGGCATTATTTTCCTTTCATCTCTCCTTACTTCCAATGAGGCTAATTATAATGGAATAAATTGTAGGTAAGGATGGTTTCTAACTTCGGAGGAGCTTCCATTATGTAGACCATCCCAGATCACCCCACAGACAAAGGAAGGTAACCAAGAGAGACTGCAGGCCTGGAGAGATGGCTCAGCGGTTAAGAGTGCTGACTGCTCTTGCAGGGGGCACAAATCGGATTCCCAGCGCCCACATCAGGCAGCTCACAACTGCCTATAACTCCAGTTCCAGAGATCTGTTGCCCTCTCTGGCCTTCATGAGCACTGCATTCATGAGCACAAACCCACGCTCACACACATATACACAAAAATACGCATATACATAAAAATAAAATGTATACGCTAGACATGGTAGCACATGCCTTTAATCCCAGTACACAGGAGGAAGAGGCAGGCAAATCTCTGACTTCAAGGCCAGCCTGATCTACATAGTCAGTTCCAGGCCAGCTGGAGATACAGGGAGACCCTGTCTCAAAAAGACCAATAATTAATTAATTAATTAATTAATTCTCTAAAAAGAAACACTACAGCTACATCTTGGTGGCTGTGATAGAGCTAACTCTCTTCCAGAGTAAAAATACAAGCTCATCATGGGGCTGGAGAGATGGCCCAGCAGTTAAGAGTGCGCAGCTGCTCTTGCAGAGTCCTGGGGTTCGCCCCCAGCCACCCACATTGGCGGTTCTGAAAACCATCTTGGCTTCCAGTTTCCAAGGGGAATTCTGACCACTTCTTTGACCTCCGCAAGCATTTGCATGACATGAGGTGCACTGCAGGACAGATACTTTTCATACACATATAAGAATAAATAAAAATTTTAAAAAATACAAGCTCATATAAATATGAGAGCAAAGAGAACTTATTGTAATTGGCAACACTTGAACCATCTGCAGGGTCATAGGGTAGCAGTGCCAGCCAAGTGACTAATAGCTAGCAGTCAAGGTCAACAAATGAGAAAGCCAGAGTCAGGAGTCAGAGATGGACAGAGAGGGGTCTTCAACTACCCCTAAATGGATGGGAAGCTCATGAAGAGCATATGATCATCTCTTGGTTGGGCCAAGGGGACATGCATAGAGTGTGGGCCCTCCCATGGGAAGGCTCACATGTTGGCTCAGCCCATGAGCCCAGAGGACCAAGCAATCTCATAACAATTGTCTCAGTATTTGTCTATGGCCCTAAAAGCCCTTAGACAAGGAAGTCCACTGCTTTTTTTCTTCTCTTGGGAACACCTCCCACTCACTTTTCCGCAATTTCCCATTTTTCTGCACTTCTCCTTTATTAAGTTTGCTCCTAACTTGCATAATCCCATGAGAACCCACATCTTTAACATTCATTGATAAGAAACTGAGGAGCCACTGAGGAGTCCCAGGTCCATCTTCAGTGATTATGAAACCTTAGGTCACTGGATCAACAACTGGGCCAAGAAAAATCTCATCACACTTACTCAAAACCCTGCATCAATTTAAGAAGCATTTCTTACATTTCATAATATGGACTGCTACCAAAATGTTCTGGTTGTAATGATCCTAGCTTGGGAGATAAAGGAACAGGGGTCAAAGACCAATGATTTGTTTAAGATTACAAATTATTTTAAAGAAGTTTAAGAGCAGGTGCTCACTCTGCTACTGGTGACGTGTATTAGTCAGTGTTCTCTCTAAAGAACATGAGTTAACAGATAATATATATAGCTATAATACAATTTATTGATTTGCTACACGTGCAGAGTTTCAAGGAGTCCAACAGTAGCTGCACTGCACTGGAAAGGCGCGGGTAGAACCAGGGAACTGTCTCTTTATCGTTGTTTGTTTGTTGTCCGCAAAGGCTGGATGTCTCAGTAGTCCCAATCTAGTGCGAAGGCCCCGAATGGATTCCAGGAGAATTGCTCGGTCTCAGTACACTCTGGGATCTGAAAGGTTGATCTACAGCAGCAGACAAACTCACCAGTAAGAGAAGAGGCAAGCGCAGGGAATAAAAGGGACCAGCTTCCTTCTGCATGTGCCCTTTTATACTGCTGCATGGCAGAAGTAAGCACCCACATTTGGGGGTGGCCATCCGGTTGACGTTGTCCAATCCAAACATTCCCTTTCTCTTATTTGTTCCTTAGTCCAGTCAAGGTTGACCACAGGATAAGCCATCACAAGTCTACCCCTTGTCAAACTTGACACCACAGATAAATACCTCTCCGTTATGTTATGCTATTAAATGTCAATTGCAAACAATGGGCGAAGTGGCATAACTCCACCTACATGTTATAAATGATCTCCATGTGCCCAATTAGCAAAGCGATTAATATCTTAGATGTAGGTTGGTAATGTCCTTGAGGAACACTTAGTCTTCCTTCAGTATCTAATAACCTAAATACACAACACTTATACACATTATACTTCATGTTGCACATTCAATAAGGACAGACACAAGTATTCGCTTATATATATATATATATATGAAACAAGCACATTCTTTAACCTAAATAGGATCAAAGTAATAGTCTATTATAACCACTGTGTTCTGCAACTGGTCCAGTGGCCGTTCAATGTGTATTTATGACTACCTTCTTCAACTACCCATTCTGTATTTTCTCTTCCACATCATGGCAAGCACCTCTGCAGGTCTTGTGCTCCTTTCCCTGGAGAAGTGACCCATACCTTCATCCTGGAGGGTCTGGGCCCATTTATTGTCCTGTCTGGTTTGGGTTGTTACTTCCCAATGACCTTAATCATAGGAACATGGGTAGCACCAGAAGGCACCTACAACATCTCCTGCCTTCCAAACAAATCTTCCTTACTTCTCCCTGTGGATGAAACAGTCCAATTTTCCCCATGGTAGTCTGGATCAATCACTCCTAATACTGTTATTCCTTCCTTTAGCCTTCAATTCTGGTTATAGTTCTAGAGGCAACAATTGTTGGGCCCTGAGGACATTAGCTTCCACTGGGAAGGGGGGATTATGTTTCCCAGGCAGGTGGGAGGGAGGGATCGTGCAGTGGTTGGAATTCTCTGTGAGGGTGGGGAGATTCATTCCTCAGATAAAGAAATCCCTCGAATCCAGAGGGTTCAAAATCCCTCCATCATCATGGTTCTCCCACACAATCTCCACCCCAAGTTTCAGGTTTCCACCTTTCCCCACCAGTGCTCTTCATTTTACTGCTGACACTTTTTCGCTGGCTGGAATTAAATTTGCGTTGTAAATCACCAAACGTAAATAAGGGCTCCAGCTTGATTTTCTGCTGCTTTATGCTCTTGGCTGCTGGATTGAGAAGATTTCTTCCAGATGCATCACTATTTGGAAACTTTAAACTTGTGTTTCGAATCCAGAGCTGGTATTTTTATCACTGAGGTCCATATTTTCCTCTATCACTTTATCCAGAATGCTGGGAGCAACCAGGCCAAACCATATTTTCCTTATTTTTCCACCGTAATTTCTCGAACAGTTTTATATATAGAGTCTAAATCCTTGCTTCTCACAAGAGGTTGAGTTAGGTGAGTCAAATGGATCTATCTTCAAATTATCACCAATTAAGTCTGCACCAAGGATTATTATTCTCTTCAGCCACCAGCCGGGAATCCTTCCAGTAAACTCTAGGTTTATTGGTTGTGAGAGCGTTGCTCCAGGACTTACCAAGCCCACCACAAGAAATTCATCCTTTCAATTCTGTTTCTCTATAACCATTCCTGGTAATCAAAGTCTGTATTGGAGTCAGGGTTCTCTTAAAGAAACAAGAAGTAACAGGTGTGAATATACTTAATAGCTATATACAAATTATTGATCTTGCTCACGTGACATGAGTTCAAGGAGTACCATATCATGTAGCTGCACCGCATGGAGGAAGGCCGGGAGAAATCCAGGGGAACTGACTCAAGCGTCCCAAGGCTGGATGCTTTCAGTAGTCCCAATTAGTGCTTAAGGCCCAAATGGATTTCCAGGAGATCTGCCAGCTCTTAGTACTATCGGTGGATTGAAGCAGTGGTTTTGATTGCAGAAGCTGCACAGCAACAGAGATCAGCCTGTGAGAGATGAGGCAAGCACAGGTAATAATGAACAACTCTCTGCATTCCTGGGCTTAATATGAGTGTCTGCTGGAGGAATGGTAACGCCCACATTTTGGGTGGGCCATCCGGTTGAGCTTGGTCCAATCCAAACATCCCCTTTTTCTCTTATTTGTCCCTTAGTCCAGTCAAGTTGACACACAGGATTAACCATCACATGGAGTTTCCTTCCACCTGGTTTTCTTCCCTGTGTATGGCCTGGGAAGGCCAGCCTGCCTCCTACCACATCATTTACCTGAGAGGGGCCTCTTGGCCAACCACCGTGGAAATACAGCAACTTTTTTTTTTTTTTTTTTTATGTGTATGAGATGTATTGTCTGCATATGCAGGTCTGTGCACGCCGCGTTGCAATGCCACGGAGGTCAGAAGAGGGTGTTCGCATTCCCCTGGAACTGGAGTTCTCCTGAATTGGACGTTACAGGACGGTCTTAGCTGCCAGTTGTGGGTGCTGGTGATCAAACCCGGGTCCTCTGCAAGAGCGCCGGTGCTCTTAACCGCTACTAAAAAAAAACTCTCCACATCAACATTTTTTAATTTATTCCTTTTATTTTTATTTTATATCTGTGAGTATATTGCCTGCATGTCATGCAATGCCCTCAGAGATCAGAAGAAGGCACGGGATTTCCTGGAACTGGAGTCACAGATGGTTGTTAGCCATCATGTGGGTTGCTGGGGCCCAGGTCCTCCAAAAGAGCAGCCAGTACTCTTAACCACTGAGCCATCTCTCCAGCCCCAAGACTGGCAACATTTTTAACAACTACTTCAGCACCATGTATAGTTCAGAGAACCCCCATCTTGGTCCTGTTCCCCCTACTACTACCTGTGAGGCTGATGACTTGGTGTTGACTCTGAGCAACCCACAGATGTCAATAGAGGGTCCAGAAAATACGAGATGCTCTGGGGAGCAGCCCCAGTTCTGGTGGGAGTTCTAGACTAAATTAGCTACTGTGCTGGATAGCTTTAGTGTCAACTTGACACACCCGGTGGTATTAGTCACTGTTTCTGTTGCTTGTGTGATAACGCACGCGATGACCAAGGAACTTATAATAAGGAAAGAGTTTATTTGATGCTTACGATTGGCGGTTGCCAAGGGAATTTAGAGTCCAGTGGTGGCGGAGGGCGTGGCAGCTGGATCTGGAGCCCATGGCAACCGAGGGTCACATTATCATCGGCAAAAGAGGCACAAGGCAATAAATGAGGGCGAAGGTGTAGACCACAAGGCTTGTATAAAACTCACTAAGCCGCCCCCCGTGACACACTTCCTCCAGCATGGCCACCAACACCGCAAGACCTCCAAAAACAGCGAACCACTACTGGAAAACAAACGTCTGAATACTAAGCCTATGGGGACGACTCATTCAGACCACCACCCTGGGTTGAGGAGCCTCGGTTGGGGAATTGCTCCATTGGATCAAGCCTGTGACCACAATCTGTGGAGTATTGTCTTGATGGTCAAAGCAGTGTGGGAGGGCCCAGCCCACAATGAGTGGTGCCACCATGGGAGGTTTGCTGTGTAACAGTATAAAGAAGGTGGCCTGGGCAATAAAGCCAGAGGAGCAAGCCAGTGAACAGCATTCCTTGGTGGCCTGTGCTTCAGCTCCTGCCTCCAGGTTCCTGCCCTGAGTTGCCCTGCTTGGGCTCCCTATGAGTGATGACTGTGACCCAGGAGATGTAAGCTAGAATAAACCCTTTCCTCCCCAAGTTGGTGTCAGTCAGAGTCGTTTTGGTCACAGCAATGGAAGACAAACTGGAACAGCTACCGAGTGGAAAAGAGCAAGTAGGACCCTGGTTCTGCTGACTTCCTGCAATATGATATGGATGGGGCCACGCTCTGCCACTTGAGGAGCTGTATCTAGTCTTTGAGCTTCTGGGAGACCAACTCCACACCCAGAAATAGGCCCTTACATCCAGCTTTTCTAATAGACTAGGCTGGATTGGATCATTGAGCTGCTGGAGAAGGATGGCATGGTCTTCTCAGAAGCCCTGGGGACCCACTCCCCTTTGAACAGGGAAGCCCTTTTGCCCAGGAACTGTTGGATGATGACGATCAGGCCAGTCTCTACTATGGCAGCAGCCATGACACTGGAGTCCCCTCCCTTGGCACCTCTGACTTATCCACTGCAGGAACCACTCCTTCCAGAGCTCCCACTCCTCAGACTCTGGTGGAAGTGACATGAACCTGGACCCCACTGATATCAAGGCCTCCCCCAGGGACTGCTTTCCTAACTATAAAAAGGGGAACCCAAGCACAGGAAGGGAACTGACACTGTCAGGAAAGCTGAGCGAGGAGTACTGGGAGGACAAGAAGAGCAAGCATGCCCCCAGAGGTGGGAGTTCACCTGAGATGTCCTCATCTACCCTGAGCTCATGAAATGGGTGAACCTGCACAAGGGTGGGTCCAAGTTCCCATGTTTAGGGGCTGAGGTCCAACTATGGGGCCGAAAGAAAAACAGCAACATGACCTATTAAGAAGATGAGTCCAGCCATGAGGCACTCTAAACTGGGAGACGCTAGAGCAAGTGGATGTTGAGTGCCTCGTCTACAAGTTCGGCAAGAACTACAAAGGCTGGAAGAAAAGATTATGGATAGTCTGAGCCAAGGGTCAGGAATGGACCTGAGATCTGAATCACAGACTTGTCTAGAGGCCTGCAGCCTTCTTGAAAAGAAAAACTCTATACTAAGGTTGGCCAAGAGCAAGACTGTTAACATGTAGGTCTAGCATTTTCAGATAGCAAGTTTAAACATTACTCTGATCAAAATTCCATCAATGACAGCCCAAGCAGTGGTCCAAAAGGGTAATCTTTACTACCAATCCATGAAAGCAATGGCCTTTGAGATTCACTCTGCTCCCCCCCCATTTCCTATCTGTGCCTTTCTCAATGGATAAACCCAATAGGAAGCCAGAAGTCAAGGCTATCAATGCACTACATAACACTTGTCCTCTCAGGCCAGAGATAAAGAGAAAAGGTTCAGTATGGGTGTGGAGGACTCCTGAAATATGCCCAAAGGAATCTAAGCCAGCATGCTACAGAGACACTTGTCTCATCTGTGTTTTACTGCAGCATTATTCACAATAGTCAAGTTGTGAAATCTCCCTAAATGCCCTTCAGTAGATGGATGGATGGATGGATGGATGGATGGATGGAATGATGTGGATGGATTGAAATGTGGTCAATGAGGCTGAAGAGATGGTTCAAGGATTAAGAACACATACAGCTCTTGTAGAGTTCAGTTCCCAGCAGCATGTCAGGCGCATGGGGATCCAATGCCCTCTTCCAGTCTCCACAGGCATCTGCACTCTTGTACACACACACACACACACACACACAACTCAAGCCACCCACAAATTAAATAATAAAATTTTAAAGCCAGTGTAGAGTGGTGACACACCTTTAATTCCATAGCACTCAGGAGGCAGATAGCAGGCTAGGATCTCGTGAATTCCAAGGCAACTTGGATCTACATAGTGAGCTCCCAGGCCAGCCAGGAACCTAGAAGGAAAGCCTGTCTCAAAAAGACCAAATAAAGTAAATATTTTAAAAGAGGAATTGGGACGGGGCTGCGAGGATGCGTGAGCAAGTGAGAGCACGTTGACTGCTCTTAAAGAGGATCTCAGAGACCTGGGTTTCGATCCCCAGCACCCACATGGCTGCCACAGAATCCGTCTGAAAATTTCCAATCTCCAGGATGAAACTCCAGTTCCAGGGGAATCTGAGGGACCCTCTTTCTTGACCTCCGCACGCATTGCATGACGACGGGCTGCACCAGACCATTACATGCAGACAGTAATTCGTACACATACGAAATAAAATAAAATTAATTTTTAAAAAAAAGAAAGAAATTGAGGGAGGTGGAGAGATGGCTCAGTGGTTTCAGTGGTTAAGAGCACTGGCTGCTCTTACAGAGGACCTGGGTTGCGTTTTGCCAACACCCACATTGTGGCCAACAACTGTCCTTAAATCCATTTCCAAGGGAATCATATGTCCTCCTGTGATATCTGTGAGAAACAAGCTTGACATGTGACACTTGCCTAGCACACAGGAAACCCTAGGTTCCATCTCCAGCAACACACACACACATATAAAAGTAAAAATAAATAAATCAAAAAAGAGAAAGAAATTGAGATCTACATACACAGTGGAATTTCAGTCAGCCATAAATAAAAATGAAATAATGTTGTTTACGGAAAAGTGAGTGAAACTGGATATTTTCAAGTTAAGTAGAATAAGCTAAACTCAAAAAGGCAAATATTGCATGTTTTCTCTTATACATGGAATCTAGGTTTACAACACACACACACACACACACACACACACACACAGGACACACACACAATATGAAGATAAAAGGGGCTACGGCACTGCGCGAACGTCATGTCTTTAATTCCCAGCACTTAGGGAAATCAGAAGCAGGGAGATTATTCTATGAAAATCCAAGGCAGAAGCTCATCTAATATATTTAAGTTCTAGGCCAGGCTCGCGACTGCAGGGACTTTCTCAAAGAAAACAAAAACAGCCCAAAAAGCTTGGGAGAAAAAAGAAACTAAGGATAGTAAGGTGCAGGAGTGAGCAATGAGAAGTGAATATGACCAAAGCACACAAGATGCTTGAACAAAATGTGTGGGAAAGCTTAGTTAGGTGGGTTGGCTTCTAAGCCAATGGTTACGCTTTCCTGGCCCACACCCATAGGGGTTGGGTTCTAAGCCAATGTTACCTCCCAGGCCACACCTATGGGGTGAGCTGTTTAGTGGTGACGAATTGGGTCATGATGGATATTTAAGCGGATATGTTGGAATAAAATTCTCCTGCGTTCACAACCCTTCAACCTGTCTACACTATGGTATGCTTTCCTGCTTGGGCTTTCCACATGGGTAGTTCTAGGATTAAGTGGGCCCCACCACAAATCCCGGTGGTGACACCAAAAATGGTGTCCAAACGTGGGACAGAAGGAAACATTAAAAACTTAGGTATGCATACCCCTAAATCGTGCCTCCTTTTTCTTCTTCTTTTCTCCTACTTCTTCTTTCTTGATATCTATCGTCTGTTGTGGAGCAGTCTTTCCTGCTGCTTTTGGTGAATTGGACAGCAGTCTGAGGGCATATGGCTTTGTACACGTGGAGGGAGCCTTGCCTGCTTGATTTGGTTTCAGAGGGTAGCATCCAGTGCCTTCCAGGCATGTGTCTCCTGCCATGGTCACTCCTGCAGGCTATAAATCCAGTGACCTCAAGGCTGAACTTAATATTAAGCCTTAGCAGTTATGTTTGCCCTTAAAACAATTTTTCATAAATCTACAGGTCTAAAAACTTTCTAGTTTTAACAATCCCATTCCCCCCCAAAGAAAGGACTCCTGCTGCAGCGCTCTTCAGTTCGGTTCCAATCTTTTCATATGTCAAATTTCTTTCCTGGTAGCCTTCTCTTAGCACCTTGAGCACATCTCTTTCTGGTTGCAAAACTTAAGGCCTTTCACAGAACCCCCAAGAGCAGCTTCTTTCAGATAATTTCAAGCGATCGGTCACTTTTCTCTTTAAATTATTGTATACAAATCTGCTTAGATAATAAGTGGTGTTGCTCTCTTGATCGTTCCTATGGGTTTTCTCTAAATCTTACTCTTACCTAAAACCTGCCGGCTATTTGTAAATCCAAAACTGGGATTCAGCTAGCAGTAATTCAAATCCATCTCAGCAAATTTAACTTAAAGTGTAATATTTTACTTAACCCCAGATACCCTATATATGATTGACTTAATTTTATCTTGCTCCTTTTAAATGTGTTTCACCTAAAAAATCTCTTCTCACAGAAATTTAGATCACACACTGGTTTGAGCTCTGGCCTGGTGCCATAAACCTGCCTGCTGTGCATGCATAACAGCTGCCCCACTGAGCACACTGCGGTATCTAAATTATGCCCTTTAAATTTTGATTAGGTAACATCCTTTTGATTTCAGCACTTTGGAAACAAGATAGATGGATTTCCTTAGCCAGAATTTTCAGGCCTTTAAGTTTTAATAACAAACTTGCTCCAATAAATTTTATTTTAAGGACCATGGGTAAAAGTCTCTTTAACAAGGTAAATTGATATTTTGGTTCAATTTAAAGGAGAAATTTTTGAATATATATTTAAAACTGTATTTATGCGTTTTCTTTAAGCCCATCTTCAAGCTACGTGTATGTGTGAGGAAATGTTGAGTTCCCGCTTTTAATTCACATTAATCTTACAGGTTTAAATCTAATTAAGCATAAGCTATAAAACAAAATAAGATACAATTGCATTAAAAAAATGTGTGTGTTTTGTGCCCCTCTGTGGTGGTGGAGGTGGAGGGGTGGTGAGGAGAAGCAGGAGTGTGTAGGATTGGTGTGGTGGTGGATAGGTATGCATTATTGATTCAGTTTAATAGGTGAACGGATTGTTGGGTTTAATTATAGTTATTATTATTATAGTTTCAGTTATTGTGGTTGAATATAATTATAATAATAATAATTTTTTTTTTTTTTTTTTTTATTTTATTTTTTCACATTTTGTTTGTTTATTCATTAATTAATTAATTAAAAAAAAAAAAAAAAAAAAAAAAAAAAAAAAATAATAATTAATAATAATAATAATATATATATTTAAAAATTTTAAAACAGAATATGACATCTCAAATATTATGGATTATTATTATTATTCCGAAGTCCTTAATAATAAGATAAAATGGATTGTTCCAAAACTACAACCAACCTTGGCCTGTCTACTTTTAAAAATCCTCAAACTT